>BDUI01000773.1:221310-232451 GCA_002335545.1 Apodemus speciosus
AAAACTCAAACCCAAGTAGATCAAAGACTTCAACATAAAATCAGATATACTAAATCTCACAGAAGAGAAAGTGGGGAATACTCTTAAATCCATTGGTACAGGAAACAACTTTCTGAACAGAACACCAATGGTGCAGGCTCTAAGATCAACAATTAATAAATGAGACCTCATGTAACTGAAAAGCATCTGCATGGCAAAGGACACATTCATCTGGAAAAAGTGGTAGCCTCCAAAAGGCGAAAAGATTTTTCCAACTACCCATCTGATAAAACACTAATATCCAAAAATATATAAAGAACCCAAGAAACTAAATATCAAAAAACAAAAAGAAAAGAAAAATAACTCATTTAAAGGGGGGCATAGATCTAAACAGAGAAAATTTTTTCAATAGAGAAAACTCAAATAGCTATGAAACAAAGAAATGTTCAACAACATTAGCCATCAAGGAAATGCTGATCAAAACTTCTTTGAGATTCCATCTTATACCTGTCAAAATGGCTAAGATCAATAGCACAAGCCACAGTTCATGCAGGGCAGAATGAGGAACACTTATCCATTGCTGGTGGGAGTGCAAACTTGTACACCCACTATGAGCATCAGTGTAGTGGATCTTCAGAAAGATGGAAATTAATCTATCTCAAGATCCATTCTTGAGCATGTACCCAAAGGATGCTTCTTCCTACCACAGATACACTTGTTCAACCATGTTCAGTGCTGCTTTATTCATAAAAGCCAGAAACTGGGAACAACCTAGATGTCTCTCAACAGAAGAATGAATAAAAAAATGGTGAAATATTTATATAACGAAATATTCAGCTCTTTTTCAAAAGTAACATCATGAAACATTCAAGGAAAATGGATGGAATTAGAAAAATATTCTAAGTGAGGTAACAAAAACCCAGAAAGATAAATATGGCATATGTTAATTTACAAGTGGATATTAGCCATTATATAAATGACAACCAAGAAAATAATTCATAGAAAAAATGTTTATTAAAGTATACTTTTATTTGTCTAACTCTGCTTCTTTTTTAAAGAAAATTTATTTTATGTATATGAATATATACACCTATATATCAGAAGAGGAGATCAGATTCCATTAGAGATGGTTATGAGCCACCATGCAATGCTGGGAATTGAACTCAGAACCTCTGGAAAAGCAGCCAGTGCCACTGAGCCATCTCTTTGGTCCCTCTACTCTGATTCTTGATTGTAAATACAATGTGACCAACTGTTTCAAGCTCCTGCCCATTTTTTTGCTACAAAGATGGATTTGTCTTCTCACAAGAGTACAAGATGTTTCAAAAGGTCTACATGGCATTGTTGAAAAGCTTTCTAGTGTTCAGGATACCAAACTCATAGTTTTAGTGCTGATAATTCAGGAAAAGTAGTACAACCCTSTGGACTTGATGTTCTTGGAGATGTTGCCTTATCTAAGGGGAGCTCCTGCTACAGGTCATTTGTTTGAATTTTCATAGCCTGCAATTAGTGAGACAAATTCTTGCCTAGGAATTTCTACAGATGTAGTAAAAAGATTGCCACCACCTCCAGAACAACTTCCTTAAGAGACCTGGTAATTGTCCTGCTCCTTGAGAATAAGAAGACTGATGGAAATCAGCATTATACTGGTTTGGAAGCCACAAAAGTACTTCTGTTGAGTGAAAAAAAATAGCATACTCATAAACACCTAGAAGATCTGAAAGACCTTAGAAATCCCCTGAGAAACAAAAATGACATTTAAATTTTCCTATACAGATAAACATTTCTTTTGATATATTTTACCAACAAACCAAAGCTCAAACATCTCTAAACTTTAGGAGAGGAGAGGAGAGGAGAGGAGAGGAGAGNACACACACACACACACACACACACACACACACACACGCAGAACAATCACTAGAGGGATTCAAAGGTACAGTTCAGGAGGCAGAAGAATAACTAAACTTGAAGATAAGACAAGGAAATTTATTGTGCCAAAGGAACAGACAGAAATGAAATTAAAGTGAATATCCTAAGAAAACCTGTGGATCACTATTAAGTGATCTAATACACGCATAGTGAGATTCCCAGAATGAGAAGAGGCATAAAGTAAATATCTGAAGAATGACTGAGAACTTCCAAATTCAATAAAAGATATGAACATAAATATCTAATAAGATTAATAAACTCCAAGTTATATAAACTCTGACATGCCAAGATACATTATAAACACACTTTTTAAAAACAAAGTGTTGTCAAAGAAGCAATCTTATTGCACAGATCATCAGTTAATAAGATAAATAGATTCCCCTCAAAAAATTTGGAGGCTAATAGGGTATAGGCAAATATAGTCAAAGAGGAACAAATGACCATCTAGTAATCCTATATCCAGCAATATTGGCCTGAAAACATGACAGTGACATTATGGCAGTCCAAAATAAATGAACACTGAAAAAAATTATCAGATTTGTCCTTAAAGGGATACTCCAAACGCCTGGAGTAAAAACTAACAAGACCCTAGCTCAACCTTCCTAATGGTGCAACCCTTTAATACAGTTCTTTATGTTGTGGTGGTCTCCAACTCCATAATTATTTTTCCTGCTACTCTATAACTGTAATTTTGCTACTGTTATGAATGATAATGTAAATATTTTTGGAGATAGAAGTTTGTCAAAAGGGTTGTGACGTACAGGTTGAGAATCATTGCACGAGATATTAATGCTCTATTAATAAAGAGCAACTGCAATAAAAGTCAACACATGTGCAATTATAAAGCTAGTATTATTTCAATAGTACTTTGTAACTCTACTTTTTTTCCTTATGATTTAAGGGATTAATACCTTTAAAAGTTATTAGTCTCAGAACTAATATCATGTTAGCAGGGTTATAAAGTATGCATGTTCTTTGCTGTATGGTTTAAGAGACTATTGCATTTAAGAGAATTATTTGTTCATGTTTTGGGACACATAATTCATAAAGATGTAACTTTGTGACATCAAACGACCCAAAGAAGCTATTAAAAGGACAGAGCTGTTACAAGAATATTGCATGCTCCTAAGGATAAGCTGATATAAATTCAAGTTAGAGAATTACAAGTGCAAGATGTAAAATTTGATGCCCACAGTAGCAACAAAGAAAATAGCTATAGAATACACACAAAAGGAATGCAAACATTTCACTACGAAAGAAAATAAAGAATGCTCAAAATAGTAACACAATGACATGGGAGCTAAAGAAATAACAGCCCTATAAGGTAAACCGAAATCAAACAACAAAACAATAGGAATAATTCTCACCTTTTTCAGGAATTACCTCAGTGTAAGATTAAACTCTGAAATCAAAAGACAGAGATTGGCAGAATGAATTTTTATTTATTTACTTGCTAATTTTGGTTTTGTGAGACACTGTAGCCCAGGCTAGCTAAAATTCATTAGGTAGCCCAGAGTAGCCTTTGAACTACCAGAGGTTCTCATGCTTCAGTCTTCTGAATACTGTGGTTATAGTCATGAAATACAGATCCAGATCAAAAGGAGGTTTAGTTTATGTTATTATGTATTTATTTTAATGAATTATTTTACATATTTACATTTCAAATATTGGCCCCCTTCTGGTTCCACCTTCCAAAGTTCTTGACTCCCTAACCCTTCCCCTTGGCCTCTGAGATGGTGCTTCTCCCCTCCACATCCCCCTTCCCTGAGGCCTTACTCTCTTCAGTATTAGGCACATCATCACCCACTGAAACCAGACAAGGCAGTCTTCTCCTACACATGTGCCTGGGGGTGGGGTGTCGGGGGTGGGTGGGCTCCTTCAGACCAGCCTGCATATGCTCTTGGTTGGTGGCTTAGTTTCTGGGAGCTCCCATGGGTCCAGGATAGTTGACACTGTTGGTCTTCCTATGGGGTTTCCATCCCCTTCTGCTCCTTTAGTCTTTTCCCTAACTCTTCCATAGGGGTCCCTGACCTCAGTCCAATGCTTGACTAAAGGTATCTGCATCTGAACATAATAGAGCATGTGTCCTTGTACTATGGTGGAGCATCTTTTGGGTATATGCCCAGGAGCACTATAGCTGGGTCTTCAGAACTATTTCCACTTTTCTGAGGAAATTCTGAAGTGGTTGTACTAGTTTGCAACCTCAGCAGCAATGGAGGAGTGATCCTCTTCCTCCACATCTTCACAAACATGTGTTGTCACCTGAGATTTTGATCTTAGGCATCCTGATTGGTGCAAGGTAGAATCTCAGGGTTATTTTGATTTGCATTTCCCTGATGACTAAGGATGTTAAACATTTCTTTAACTGCTTCTAGACCATTTGAGATTCTGCAGTTGAGAATTCTCTCTGTAGCTCTGTACCTCATTTTTAATTTTTGTGTCTAATTTCTTGAGTTCTTTATATATTTTGGATATTAGCCATGTATTGGAAGTAGGGTCAGTGAAGAACTTTTCCCAGTCTGTAGGTTGCCTATTGACTGTCCTTTGCCTTACAGAAGCTTTTAAGTTTCATGATGTCCCATTCATCAATTGTTGATCTTAGAGCTTGAGCCGTTGGTCTTCTGTTCAGGAAAAGTTCCCCTCTGCCAATGTGTTTGAGGCTATTTCCAACTTTATCTTCTATTAACTTCACTATTTCTGGTTTTATGTTGAAATATTTGGTCCACTTGGACTTGAGCTTTGTGCAAGGTGATAAATAAGGATCAATTTGCATTCTTCTACATGCAGACTGCCAATTAGACCAGCACTGTTTATTGACAATGCTTTCATAGTATCCATACATGTATGGGTATTTTCTGGGTCTTCAATTCTATTCTATTGATTGACCTGTCTGTCTCAATACCTTGTGGTTTTTATCACTGTTGCATGGTAGTACAACTTGAGGTCAGGGATGGTGATTGGCCCAGAAGTTCTTTTATTGTTGAAAATTGTCTTGGCTATCCTGGGTTTTCTGTTTGTTTTCCATATGAAGTTGAGAATTGCCTTTTCCATATCTGTGAAAAATTGTACTGGAATTTTGGTGGGGATTGCATTGAATCTGTAGATTGCTTTGGGTAAGATGGCCATTTTCACTATGTTAATCCTACCTATCCATGAGCATGGGAGATCTTTCCATCTTCTGAAGTCTTCTTTGGTTTCTTTCTTCAGGGACTTCAAGTTCTTGTCATACAGATCTTTCACTTACTTGGTTAGAGTCACACAAAGTTATTTCATATTATTTATGACTATTGTGAAGGGTGTTGTTTCTCTAATTTTTTCTCAGCCCATTTATCATTTGTACAAAGGAAGACTAATGACTTGTTTGAGTTAATGTTATAACCATCTACTTTGCTGAAGTTGTTTATCAGCTGTAGGAGTTATCTGGTAGAATTTTGAGGATTGTTTATATATAGTATCATATTATCTGCAAATAGTGATACCTTGATTTCTTCCTTTCCAATTTGATCTTTTTTGTGCAATTGCTATAGCTAGAACTTCAAGTACTATATTGAATAGAGAGAGAGAGTGTGTGGGCAACCTTTTCTTGTCACTGATTTTAGTGAGATTGTTTCAAGTTCCTCTCCATTTAATTATATGTTGGCTGATTTGCTGTATATTGTTTTTATTATGTTTATGTATGGGTCTTGAATTCCTGATCTCTCCAAGACTTTTAACATAAATGGGTATTGTATTTTGTCAAAGGCTTTTTCAGAATCTAATGAGATGATCATGTGACTTTTTCTTTGAGTTTAATTATATAGTGGATTATATTGAACCATCCTTGTGTCCCTRGGATGAAGCCTACTTGATCATGGTGAACAATGTTTTTGATGTGTTCAGTTTTTGAGAGTTTTATTAAGTATTTTTTGCATAGATATTCATATGCAAAATTGGTCTGAAGTTCTCTTTCTTTGGTGGGTCTTTGTGTGCTTTAGGTATCAGAGTAACTGTGGCTTCATAGAATGGATTAGTGAGTTAGGTAGTGTTCCATCTGTTTCTCTTTTGTGGAATAGTTTGAGGACTGTTGGCATAGGTTTTTGACGGTCTGGTACAATTTTGCACTAAAATCATTTGGCTCTGGGCTGCTTTTGGTTGGGAGGATTTTAATGACTGATTCTATTTCCTTAGGAGTTTTGGGACTGTTTACATAGTTTACCTGATCTTGATTTGACTTTGGTATGTGGTTTGTGTCTAGAAAATCACGCATTTGGTCTAGACTTTACATTTTTTTAGGTATAGGCTTTTGTAGTAAGATATAATTTTTTAATTTTCTCAGTTTCTGTTGTTATCTCTCCCTTTTTATTTCTTGTTTTGTTAATGTGGATACTTAAAATGAGTTTTTAAATTATGCAATCTGTCTCAGATTCACTTTAAATCCAAAAACACAAATAAATTTAACTTGGAATAATGGAGAAAATAGTTTAATTAAATAATAATAAAAATAGAAAGGATAGCTAGTTTAAATAGAGTTTAAATCAAAATAACTTACAAGAGACAAATAAGGTTAGTGCACTAAAAAATGCCCAATACAACAAGAATATGTAAAATTTATGAACATTTATGCCTTGATAGAAGATCATGAAAACCAATGAAACAAAAACCAATAGAATTGAAGAGAGAAATAGATATACTACAATAATGGATTAGATATTTCAATATCCTAATTTCAATAATTGATAGAAACACATAGAATATAGGAAATGAAAGAACAAACTTAAAAACATAATAAATCAGTCGGGTGGTGGTGGTGACGCACGCCTGTAATCCCAGCACTCTGAGAGGCAGAGGCAGGCAGATTTCTGAGTTCAAGGCCAGCTTGGTCTACAGAGTGAGTTCCAGGACAGCCAAGGCTATACAGAGAAACTCTGTGTCGAAAAAACAAACAAAAAATCCATAATAAATCAAGTAGGTTCACAGACATGTACAGAATACTCACTTCAACAACAAATATATTTTCCCAAAATGTAAATAAGGTATTGTTCTTGTTAGTTGGTTAGTTGGTTAGGGTTTTTTTGTTTTTGTTTTTGTTTTTTGTTTTTGTTTTTGTTTTTTTTTTTGTCAACTCAACACAGCCATGATTATTTGAGAAAAGGTAACTTCAATTAAGAAATTGCCTCCTTCTGATTGGCCTGTAGACAAGTCAATGAGACATTTTCTTGATTAATGATTGATATGGGCGTGCTCAGCCACCTGTGCGCAGTGTCAGCCCTGGGCAGGTGGTTTTGGCTCATATAGGAAAACAGGCTGAACAAACCACAAAGAATGAGCTAGCAAGCAAGGCTCCACTACGGCTCTGCTTCACTTCTTGCCTCCAGATTTCAGCCTCTACTTCCCTCAGTGATAGACTGTGATCTGGGACACAAAAGCCAAATAAACTCTTTCCTCACTGAGTTGTCTTTGTTAATGATGTGTGTTACAGCAATAAAAGACCAACTAGGAGAGGTGTTTTCTAGGGTAGATCATGTAGCAGGCAACAAATTAAATCTGAATTTTAAAAGGCACACCTTACCAGGTAGAGTCTGACTAGAATGGAATCAACTTAAAACACCGGTGTCAGAAGTCAGAGTGAAATATTCACAAATTTCTCAGAATTAAACAATAGTCTTCCACATCCAGTGGATCTAGAAAGAAATCATAAAGCAACTAGACAATATGGAGAGGTATAAAATGAAAATACATAATACCAAAACTTCTAGGACTTAGCAAAAATAACTATTTTATTGGAAATCTCCAGACAAAAATGCTTGTGTTAAACAAACAGAATGGAGGTGTGCATGGTCGCATGCACCTTCTAGTCATAGAACTTGGAAAGAGAAGAGAAAATTTGTCTGTTTGCAGATATTATAGTCTTATCTGTATAAACATTAAAAATTCTAACACAAAATCTCTTTTGGACCACTATATGAATGCAGTAAAATACCAGGCAACAAGTTCAATGCACAAAAACATCAGCTGTATGCTCTGGATTATAACAATGAGCAAACTGAAGGAGGAATTATAAATACAACATCATTTGTAATACCACCATTGTAATACCACCAAACTAATATTTAAGAATTAACTAGGGAGGTAGAAAATTACACAAGAACTAAAAACAAGACTGAATCCAAGAAAATCAAAGTAGATGGAAGTAGATACCACATTTGTGAATTGCAAAACAATTTCATAAATATGTGCATGCTACCCAATGTGACAGACACATTCAGTGCAGTCCCTGTGAAATCTCAATGACCCCTTTTTTTGCAGAAACAGAAAAATATCTCAAAATTCATCTACAGTCTCCAGAGACCTCACATACCCCAAACTATGTCTACGAAGAAAAACAAGCCTAGACAACCTTCAATTCCCTGACTTCAAAACTTACTACGATGCTATAGTAATCAACAGTGTGGTGCTGGCATAACATACACGTGTATAGGACATATAGACTGGATACAATAGAGATCCTGTAAATAAACATTCTCAGTATGGTCAAATGAGTTTTGACAGGATGCCTAAGACATTTGATGAGGATGATCTTTGTAACTGAATACACATATTTTTTAAACCATGGTTCTTTGACTAATATTGTATTAAAAATAAACTCAAAACGAATGGAAGACCTGAATGTATATATGATCTAAAATTATAAAGCACTCGGCAAAACATACAAGTACCAGATTTAATGAAAACTTAAAATTCTTTTCCCGTATCAAGATATATTGAGATTTCAAGGCAACCTAAATAATTGGAGACAATATTTTCAATTCACAGGTGTTAAATTGACATTTCTTCAAAGCAGACATACAAATGGCCAATAAGCACATGCAAAGATGTTGAGTATCACAAATTATTAAGAAGTGTAAATGAAACTACAATGAGATGCCAAATCCATTAGCATGTCTACTGTCACATGCACAATACACAGGAACTAGGTTTTGTTGAGGAAGTATGTATATTGGAACTCTTGTACACTATTCGTAGGAGTGGAACATGGCGGGGCCACTGAAGGAAACAGTATGGTCATTCCCCTGCAAATGAAAAAGATAATTACCATATGTTCTAATTTCATTCTGTTAATGTGATAAAACATTCTGACAAAGGCAACGTGAGGAAGAAAGGGTTCATTTGGCTTACACTTCTGTGTCACAGTCTGACACTTAGGGAAATCAGTGCAGGAAATCAAGGCAAGAACCTAAATACAGGGGCCATGGAGGGCTACTGCTTTTAGACTTGCTCTCTGGGTTGCTCAGGGCTCATCTAATTCCTTTATATAGTTCAAGAACATTTGCCCAGGGAATGGTACTACCTACAGTGGGTTGGGCCCTCCCACAAGTGAGACAATCCCTCACTAAAGACCCACAGATCAACCTGATAAAGACCATTACTCAGCTGAGACTGTTCTTTCCACGCCCTTGGTGATTTGTAGGCTCTAACAAATTTAACAGTTGATGCTAACTCAAACATCATATGATCCAGCAATTCTACTTCCACAGATGTCCTTTTCACGCTCATCTTCAGAGTAGCATCATTCAAACTAGCTAAAATATAGAAACTATCCAGTATTTACTGACAGATGAGTAGATGAACAAAACATCACGGTAGTTTTCAAACGGAAGGAAATGCTGCAGATCTAATATGAGCAAAACTTTAGGACATCAAGCAAAATGAAATAAGCTAGTCATACACAGAAAGACATACACTGTCTGGTTTCACTTGTGCTGAATGGTTCAAGTAGTACCCAGCATAGGCCCAGCACATAGAATGCTGGACTTTGAGAACTAGATGAAGAGAGTGATGGAGATGGATGCCAAGGATGACTACAAAAAGGCATGCACATATCTAAAAACTCATGAACTCTCCAATGAATTGTGCACTTTTGACTGGTTAGGATGGCAAATGCTGCATGTAATTTTGAACAAGAAAAGATGAGGATACAACAAGGCTATGTAACATCATGGTTATGAATAGCATTTTCTTTTCATCATCAACTTTTCTTGTGGAAGGTAACATCCAGCAATTATCCCATGTCAGAATTTCCCATACTTCATTCGTGTATCTTGTTAAAATGCAAGGGTTATAGGCCGGAACCTAAAATTCTCTGTGGGATGCTGCTGCTGGTGGTGGTGGTGGTGGTGGTTGTGGTGGTGGTGGTAGTGGTGGTGGTGGTCCATGCACTATACTTTAAGGAGCCAGGGCTTACTATTCCATGGCGAAATAGTGAGGACCAAAATTCACACTCTGATCATCAGAGATGAGGCCCAGTGTTCTTTCTATTCCACTGCTGTTATCCACGGAGATTGTTTTTCTCTCTCAAGCTGCAGTTCGATAGAAAGCGCCTCAGCAGAGTTAATTACAGGTTGCCAGTTTCAGAGCATGGTGTTGTACAGCAGAAGACAGAAGGCACCCTCCCACTCCCACTCCCACCCCCTATTCATGGTCACTTCTGTACTCCATGAGCAGCCCTGGCTACAAGAAGTTGTGTAGGTCCAGCAGAACTGATGTCATGCTTCAGGACTGAACTTTTAACAACTAAAGTCTTGAGACTGACGGGGTGGCTTCAGGGTGTCCCATCTGAGGAGAAGTGAGTAGGAAAGGGGAGAAATGAATAAGCTTGTTTGAAAAAAAAAACAATGAGGATGACTAAAGGAGACTGGAAAGTAGATGGAGAAAATGTCCAAGTTCTGTCAGTAGTACATTTGGGAATGATCGCTATCTATAATAAAGGAACCATCAGCATGCTATTAATTGTCCCTAGCTGGTAGCAAACCAGAGCTGCTTAGGACTCCTGAGTCATCCGTGACTCTGTGAAAGGACCCTGCTAATCATTCATTTGTATCACAGGTTCGTCAGTTTGTAGACCTGACTATGTCAGCCCGCATGTGGACTGGCTGTTCTGATTTGGGATAGGCTCCTCCTCTGATGATGAATTTCTGAGTTAGCTGCCTTCTCTTGTTTTATAGAATACTGCACACTATTACATCAGGATGGTGTGGGACCCACCATTTGGATTCGGTTATTGGCAAAGTGTAATGACTGGCTCAGGTCAACAGAGCCTGGCACATGGGACACACACAAACCTTTCATTGTTACAAGATTTCAGTTTAAATGGCTACAATGAGCTATCCAGTATTTTTGTTCTTTTCATTTATTTTTTTTTTTTAATTTCCTAAGAACTTTTTTTTTTTTTGGGGGGTTTTTGTTTTTTTTTTTTT
>BDUI01000773.1:241696-256471 GCA_002335545.1 Apodemus speciosus
AAAAAAGTGATCACTGAAGGAATTGTATCACATTAGGAATAAAGGCAGGGCGACAGGGTGGGGAAATGTATGGTCTCCTGTACTACAGTGTTGATGGTCTTTTTGGCTATTTTTATTGTTTTTTTATACCTCCTTTCTAACCTTTATTCCACTTTAATTTTTGCAACTCCACAACACTAGGTAAGAGGAAAAGAACATTAGAAGGGAAAGAGAGTGTAGATCTCTTTCAGCCAATAAAACAGACCACTTCCTGCTGATTAGCGGCACTGGGTTCCTAGGGCCAAAGTCCAATCTTATCAGGATATCTCCAATTTCTTATCTGTTCATGAACACTTGACAAACTGCAATAGCAGCAACCGGGAGCTGTTGCCTTCTTCCGTTTCTTCTTCCTCTTCTTCCTCCTCCTCTTCCCTCCTCCTCTTCCTCCTCCTCCTCCTCCTTCTTCATGCCCCTAGCCCCTTTTGGGGCTCTGGCATTTAATTCCCCTCCAGAGTCCCCAGAATTAACCGATTTGCAGCTGGCAAAGTTCATGCCCCTCCTAGAGCATGAGACAAAAACGAGACAGTCCTAGTTAACAGCTGTTGACAAACTGAAGCAGCCCCATATCCACCACCTGGGATTCAAACAAAAACATATTCACATAACGTAACTGGGTTTTCAAAGAAACACAAACTCTCACTACATAGTACCTTTTAGATACTGTGCTTATCTTAAATTGCCTCAACTTATGGAGAAGAAATATTTAAGAAATAATGTTATTGGATGACAAGAAGTGCATACCAAAAGGAGCATGTCACGGTTGTCTCAGGAGGGGCCCTGTCAGAGCCTTACACATATAGAGGCAGATGCTAGCAGCCAACCATTGGACTGGGCGTGAGGTCCCCAATGGAGGAGCTGGAGGGATGACTGGAGGAGCAGAAGGGGTTTACAGCCCCATGGGAAGAACAACGCTGTCAGCCACCAAAAAGCCCTAGGACTCCCAGGGACTAAACCATCAACCAAGGGGTACACATGGTTCCAACCAAAAGTGTAGCAGAGGAAGGCTTTGTTGGGCATCAGTGGGAGGAGTGGTGCTTGGTCAGGTAAAGGCTCAATAGAGGCCCCAACAAAGGGAAATCGAGGGGGTGGAGGTGGGAAGGGGTCGGGTGGAGGGGCATATACATGGAGACAGGGGGTGGGAAGAGGGGTTGGGGGTTTCTGGGGAGGGGGAAAACCAGGAAAGCTTTTAGCATTTGAATTGTAAATGAAGATTATATTAAAAAAAAGTTCTAGAAAGTTCCCCACAACTATACTTGGGAACAACTTCTGTATCTGCTCCTGGTTATAGTTGACCTATATTTACTCCTGGGAATAAAAAAATGGTGGAAACAATATTTAAAAAAAGAAATCAAGTTATAATAGAGGGCAAAATAAGTAAGATGCCTACATTTAATCTGAAATGGTAAATTATCGGGACTAATCAACTCATACACTGATATATGTATACACACACACACACACACACACACACACACACACACACACACACACACACACCTTTATATCCCTGGATGAAAACAGTTTGGACACATGGGAGGCAGAGGCAGGAGGATCTTGAGATTGCGGCTGGCCCTATTTAAAATGCAAATTCAAGGTCAGACTGAAATATATAAGAAGAATGTTTCAGAAAAGACACTATGTAAAAAGATAATATACTTAAACCTTAGTGAATAGATCAATACATTACTTAGCAAGTTTAAGTAATGAAGAAGGTGTATAACAAGCCTGTGTGCTTAGTCTTAGCACAGTCTTAGAGAACAAGCCTTTGTCTTTTTATCAGTGAATACGGCCTGGCCATAGTCCTGTCATATATGCTTTATATTACACCAAGGAACATTCCATTTCATCTATTTTTTTAATTTGGACAAATGCCTTTTTTCACATTATGGGAAGAGAGTTGGGGATAGATTAGTAGGCCATGAACTTATTTGTAGGGAAAATAAAACCTTACACAGAGGGGCAAATCCTATTCGGTCAATACATCATTCCTTTCATATGTTTTAAAATGTAATTTGTCAGTATTGGGGAGATTTCTACATCCACATTCAGTTGCAAGTGTTAGAATATAATTTTCCTTTAGGTGCTGATACCTAGCTTTGGTATTAAGCTAATGGTGGCCTCATGAATGCGGTTTTCAAGTATAATCTTTTTGTTATTTTTTTTTTTTTTTTTAGTTTTCTCACTTTTCCTTTCAGTCTAGCTAAGATGTTACAATTTTGTTGGTATTTTCAAAAACAACTCAGTTTTAATGATATTCCATTAATCTGTATTGATTTTCCAGTTTCTTTCTGCTCTACTCTTTATTTTAAATGCTCTAACTTTAAATGCTCTAAGAACACTAAGTGTTCAATACATATTCTAATTTTGAGTTTGCTTTCCCTTTGGTTCATTTTTAATGTAGCAATAACTTTTGCCTTTGATACAAACCATGCTTTTTAAAAAATTATTTTAAAGTGTTTGTATAATTTTACCTTACTCCAATCAAAATGGCCAAGATCGATAACACAAATGACAAACTACATTTTGATATGTTCTGTATATCTTCATTTGTCTCCATAGTTTCTAATTTATCCTCTGACTTCTTCAATCTATCCCTTTAAAAAAAAAGAATAAGCTGTTTAATTTAGCATTTGTGGGTTTTCCACATTTTTTTGCTATTGATTTCTAGTTTTATGTTACAGTAGTCAGATATGATGCTTGGCAAGATTTAGCTCTTCTTAGCGTTCTTAAGATTTGCTTGGTGACCTAACAGTCCAGGACAGTGCTCTATGTGCACTAGAGAAGAATACATAATTTGCTACTTGGAATTTGGAGTGTTCTGTGTACATCAATTTTTGTCTAATTGGTCTGTAGCTGTTTAAGTGTCTACTCTTCTTACTGATTTTCTGTCTATTTGCTGTATCCATTGTGGAAAATGGGCTACAGAAATATCCTACTATTATGATATTACTATCTATTTTCTCCTTCTGTCAGCTGTTTTTTTTTCCAGTTGCAATTTTATTATCCCAGTCGAAGTGAATTAATTGGTAGCAACAAGCTGACAGGTTGGTACAAGTTTAAAAGCTAGGAACTCTGAAGACATTGTTTTGTTTTAATGACTATAAGATACATGATATTTATATTCTTCCAATTAAAATTATTGATTTTAATGAATTTTTCATATAATTCTTTTCTACTTTTCTTTTATGGAAAATACATTTTTTCATAAAATATATTCTCATTATAGTTTTCTTTCCCCTCAATTCCTCTGAGTTCCTATTTTCCCAAACCCTGTAAGGGTCTGCACCAGGTCCTTCCTCATGATCCACACACCCAGCTACAAAGCACACACACACATACACACACACACACACACATACAGAGACAAAGACAGAGACAGAGACAGAGACAGAGACAGAGACAGAGACAGAGACAGACAGACAGACAGACAGACAGACAGACAGACAGACAGACAGAGAAATGGAGTCATTTTGTGTAGGCCTGAGCGTGAGGCCAGCCCTGGAGTGTGGGTGATATGCCTAGTATCATTTCATTGAAGAACACTGTTTTGTTTTCCCCGCTCTCTCAGAAGTTATCAACTGTAACTAGCTTCTTGGTTAAGGGGGATCTTTTTGCCTTCTTCCCTTATTCTGTTCTAGGATTTTGCCTGACTTGACTTTATGCAAGCCTTGTTCACTCTGTCATTCTTTTGGAGTTCATATGTGTAACAGTCCTGTTGTATCTGGGAGACACCATTTCTTTGGAGTCTTCTCCCACCTCTGCCTCTAACAATTTTTTCACCTCCTCTTCGGCACAAATCTCTGAGCTTTGAGGGGCCATTGATATCCCATTCAAGGGAGAGTGCTCCAAAGTCTCTCACTCTGCACAGTGTATTGTTGTGGGTCTCTGTGTTAATTTCCATCTATATCAAGAAAAGCTTCTCTGATGAGGTTTAAGTGATATACTGAACAGTATGGCATAGAACTAAGTCATTAGGAGTCATTTTATTGCGACTTTCCTTTAGTAAAATAATAGTCATACGACTTCCCTTAGGCTCATGACCTGTCTAGTATCAACATCTCAGCTTCATTAACAGTGTTAGGTATGGGTTTCTGTTAATTATTCATTTACATATTTAGATACTTTGCAACTAAGTGAATACATTTTTTAATTCTTACGTATTCCCAGTTAATTGACGATCCTTCATTATATAATGTTTGTCTTGTGCAAAAGACTTAACTGAAATTATATTTTATCTGATAGGATAAAATAGCAACTTGTATGAAGTTTTATTATTTTATTTTCATTCTCCCTCCATATATAATTAAGGTGTTTAAAATGGGTGTCTTATAAAAAGCATATAGGTGGATCTTGGAGATTTACTTATCCAATTAGTCACTGCCTGACTTTTGATTGAACAGTTTAATCCATTTACATTTAAAGTAACTACTAATAGGAAAACATACTCTCACAATCTGTCTCCTCTTGGTGTTAATAGTTATGTTGGCTATCTTTACTTCTCTGATGCCTTTCCTTTTTGTTAATTTTATAGGGACACAATTTGATTTATTATTATATTTTGTACATCATTTATCAGTATTTTGTGGTTACCATGGGGATTACATAAAACAGCATGTAGTCATGCCGTCCTATTTTAACTGATGACAATTTTTCAATCACACAGAAAAACTGTACTCTTTTACATCTTTCCTCCCCTACTTTAGACTATCAATGCTATAAATTATATCTTTTAACTTACATATCCATTAGCATAGTTCATAGTTGTAGTTATTTTCTTTGCTTTTATGTTTTAAATTATATACCTGAATTAAGTTATCTATGTACAAAATTACAGTATTATAGCATTCTGCATTTGTCTATATATTTAACTTTACTATAAAGCTTGATGTTTGTATTGCTTTTATGTTTCTATCTAGTATCTTTTCATTCTAACTTGTAGGGCATACCAAATTTGTTTGGCAGGTCCTGTAGTTATGTACTTGATTAGGTTTTCTTTTTCCAATCTGAGTAAGTTTTCAGTTTTTCTCTATTTTTTGAAGGAGAGTTTTTTTGAATATGTATGCTTGGTTAACATGTTTTTCTTTCTATACTGTGAATATATCATTCCACTCCCCTCTGTCCCATACTGTTTCTCCAAAAAAGCTATTGATGATTCTATGAGGGGTTCCATGTTTACAAGAAGTTGTTTTTCTCTTGCTGCTTTTAAGAGTCTTTGTTTTTATTCCTTAATGTTGACATAAAAGATTATTAAATGTCGTGGACCTATGTTGAGCATGTGAGATAGGAGTTCTTTCAAATTGATGTGTTTTGATAATCATTTCATTCCTCAGATTTGATGATGTTTTGGTTATTATATCTTCAAACAAGTTCTCTGTCTATCTATCTCTTTTGTTCTGGAACTCTTATATGTGTTGATCTCCTTGAGATTATTCCAAAAATCTCTTATAAATGTTTACCCTTTCATTTTTTTCTAGCCTGCTAACATTTAGTGACCGGTTCTCAAATTTATTCTTTTCATTCTAAGGAAGTTTTGCACTCAATTACTATGTTTTTTCAGTTCTAAAATACGTTTTTTTTTCTTTCTCAAAGAAAGTTTATTAATTTCTAATTTTGAAAATTATATGCATGTGCACAATGCATAGGTTTTATTTTAGTTTCATACATATATCCAATGTATTTTGATCAAATTCATTCCCTATCACTCTCTCACATCTCATTCCTTTTCCTGTACAATGCTTTCTTCCTACAAACTAGTCACACTCCTACATTATGTCTTTATTTGGTGACCTTCTGAATAGTTTAAGTGGGGTTGCTTGCAGATCATGTTTTTGGAGTTTTTACAAGTGACTATGCCACTGAGGAAAATGTCTGCCTCCCCTTTCCCCGTCACCCTGTTAACGGGCAAGCCCTCATGAGCTCCTCTTCCACCTTCGTTGGAGTGTTGATAGGCTCGACCTTGTGCCAGCCTTTTGCAGGTAATCACAGCTTCTATGAGGTCGAGATTGCAATGGTGGATCATACCCAGAAGTCAGTGTCTCAGAGCATTCTCTCCATCCTCTGTCTTTTAAACCTTTTCCATACACTCTTCCTTGGAGAAGGGGATATGAATGTGACCTATCTGGATAAACACTCAACATTCACATATTAATATTTTAATAAGCTTTGAGACACTGGATTAACTAATGGCTACCAACTGCAAAAAGAAGTTCCTCTGACCAAGGTGAAGAGTTACACTTATTTGTGGATATAAATATAAACATAAGTATTTATAAGATCTTTTAAAACCTGTCCATTTAGTCAACTCACCGTAATAGATTCACTTCCCATAATCCGTGACTTCTCCAGCCATGGGCTTTTGACTAGGATTATAGTACCAGACATTAAGTATCTCTTATAGAACAGGCCTGAACTCAAAGCAGAAAGTTGCTGGTTCCCATAGCAGTCATGCTCTTCTTTGCATTGGTGTTCATATTTTGCCTGACAGATCTGTATCGTCAAATGCAGTGTCCACAGCTAGAGGAAAATGTTTATGACTTTTCTCCTCAGTCACCTGTATAGCACCTTCCACCTCAGTGATTGCACAATGAACAATAGCATTGTCAGCCAAGAAGGATGCATCTGGTTCAATTCCAGGTTGATTTCTTTGTGTCCTGCAGCTGAAGTGTATGACATCTTCGTCAATACAATCTTACCAACAAACTTAGCTTCTCTCTCTTTATTAAGGTCTCATTCTGTCCATGTATTTTTTCTGATATTGATTGACTGCATAATTTTTTATTAGATATATTCTTTACATTTCAAATATTGTCTCCTTTCCTGGTTCCCCCACCCTGAAAATCAAATCCCCTAACCCATCCACCCTCCCCCTGCTCAGCAATCCACCCACTCCTGCTTCCCTGTCCTGGCATTCTGCTGTACTGGGTCATCTAGCCTTCTCAGGACTAAGGGCCTCTCCTCCCTTTGATGTCCAACAAGGCCCTACTCTGCTGCCCATGCATCTGGAGCCATGGGTCCCTACATGTGTACTCTTTGGTTGATGGTTTAGTCCCTGTGAGCTCTGGAGGTATTGGGTGGCTCATATTGTTGCTCCTCCTATGGGTCTGCAAGTCCCTTTGGCTCCTTGGGTCCTTTCTCTAGCTCCTCCATTGGGGACCCCGTGCTCAGTTCAATGGTTGGCTAAGAGGTGTCCCCCTCTGTATTTGTCATGTACTGGCAGAGCCTCACAGGTGATCAGGCTCCTGTCAGCAAGCACTTGTTGGCATCCAAAATAGGGTCTGGGTTTTGTAACTGTATATGGGACCAAACCCTTGGAGGGGCAGTCTCCGAATGGTCTTTCCCACAGTTTCCACTCCACACTTTGTATCTGTATCTCCTCCTGTGGGTATTTTATTCCCCCTGCTAAGAAGGACCAGAGTATCCATACTTTGTTCTTCCTTCTTTTTGAGTTTCATTTGGCATGTGAATTGTGTCTTGGGTATTCCAAGCTTCTGGGCTAATATCCACTTATCAGTGAGTACATACCGTGTGTGTTCCTTTGCGATTGGGTTACCTCACTCAGGATGATATTTTCTAGTTCCATCCATTTGCCTAAGAATTTCATGAATTCATTGTTTTTAATAGCTGAGTAGTACTCCATTGTGTAAATGTACCACATTTTCTGTATCCATTCCTCTGTTGAAGGACATCTGGGTTCTTTCCAGCTTCTGGTTATTATAAATAAGGCTGCTATGAACATAGTGGAGCACATGTCCTTATTACATGGTGGAGAATCCTCTGGGTATATGCCCAGGAGTGGTGTAGCAGGGTTGTCCAGTAGTATTATGCCCAATTTTCTGAGGAACTGCCAAACTGATTACCAGAGTGGTTGTATCAGCTTGCAATCCCACCAGCAGTGGAGGAGTATTCCTCTTTCTCCACATCCTCATCTGCATCTGCTGTCACCTGAGTTTTTGATCTTAGCCATTCTGACTGGTGTGAGGTGGAATTTCAAGGATGTTTTGATTTTCATTTCCCTGATGACTAAGGATGCTGAACATTTCTTTAGGTGCTTCTCAGCCATTCAGTATTCCTCAGTTGAAAATTGTTTGTTTAGTTCTGTACCCCATTTTTAAATAGGGTTATTTGTTTCTCTGGAGTCTAACTTCTTGAGTTCTTTGTATATATTGGATATTAGTCCTCTATCAAATATAGGATTGATAAAGATCTTTTTCCTATCTGTTGGTTGCCGTTTTTGTCCTAGTGAAAGTTTCCTTTGCCTTACAGAAGCTTTACAATTTTATGAGGTCCCATTTGTCAATTCTTGATCTTAGAGCATAAGCTATTGGTGTTCTGTTCAGGATCTTTTCCCCTGTGCCCATGTGCTCAAGGGTCTTCCCCGCTTTCTTTTCTATTAATTAATACCAAGAAGAACTCTCAATCCTGAATATCAATGCTCCAAATTCAAGGTCACCCACATTCATAGAAGAAACTTTACTAAAGCTCAAAGCACATATTGTACCTCAGACAATAATAGTGGGAGACTTCAACACCCCACTCTCATTAATGGACAGATCATGGAAACAGAAACAAAACAGAGAAACCCCTAGAACAAAAAGATATTTTCATACTCATCATTCTGTGGATCATTTGGTTGGTTCTCTGATCTTAGCTGAATTAGCTAGAGATCATGGTCCATTATAGTTTCATTAACATGTCTGGAGACTCACTAAAATATCTGGGGTGGTTATATGAGTAGAACTCCTAGTCATTCATTCTCTAAAAGATGAAGTCTGGACTCTGAACACACTAGCAAATGAGTTCCCAGTAGCTTAATAATGAAGCCCCAGTGCATAGTACTTTTCAAATTTCTTTTAGATTTATGTATTTTATTTTATGTATATGAGTGCTTTGCCAGTACGTGAAGACATGAATCACATGCATGCTTGGTAGAGTCATAGATGCTTATGAACCATCCTCTGGGTGCTCGGAATCGAATCTTGAACCTTTGCAAGAGCAACAGCTGCTCTCAACCACTGAGCAATCTCTCCAGGCTCCACTTTTCAAATGTCTAATTGAAGTCCCATTTAGCAAAACAAGTCACAAGGCCAAGTCAAAATTCAGAGGGTAGAAAAATAGGTCCCACCTTTTGATGGGTGGAGCCTTAAAGATTTTATGAGTATTTTTGTGACCTCTTCAAAACCACTAGCTAATAGGCTGTTTATTATGAACAGTATTTCTTTCCATGAAACGTTGATACAGCCAAATTATTGGATAATCCCTTGAACTTTGTTTTATTTGATTGATATTGATCACTACCTCATAAATTAGACTGCAGTGGCATTTCTGACTCGAAATACAAAACTAATCACTTTGCTTTTCAACTTATTTTTGCCTGGGGAAGATTTAGACTCACAAGTCATTGAAAACTGTAAATAGCATTTACATGTGTTTGGGCTTGTCACTTGATTTTCTAACACTGATATTTCTGGCCATCTTCTTGCCAGGAAGATGAAAACTTGAAATCTCAACAACCAAAAGAAGATAATAAGAAACTCTGTCTGTTTCAAAGAGGCACAAAAGCTGCACTCCACTGCAGTGGTGGTGAAAAGCAGCTGAACAAGGAACTACTAAAGGAAATGGAGTAGCACCAGCTGTGAAAAAACAACATAGAAACCACTGAAAATTCTTACAGCACAATGATGCTCCACCTCACACGGGAAGCAAGGACTTACGGGCAGTATATTGATTTGAGGAACTATCCTAGGGGCTTTAGGAAACTATGAACAATACCAGTTGGCTCACTACTGCCCTGAACTGTAACTGAATGGGTGAGTAGTTCATTTTCTCCTGTTCAGGATGCAACTGTTCGGTGACTGAGACATCATGAGGCTGTGTCACACTGGGATTTCTATTGGTGTAAATATATAACAATAATAATAACTGGGGCTTGCTAAATAATTATACCTTCTAGGCACTTTTTCAGGTGCTTTGCCAAGATAAACTCATTTAATCTTTCTCCTGCCCCTTGGAGATAAGGTGACTATTAAAAGCCAAAGGAAACTGAGTCATGAGAAATTAATTAATTTGCCCCATATTTACACAGCTTTAAAAAAAAGCATATTAGATATTTGAACCAAGGTAGTCTGTATTGAAAGCCTGTCCCTGTATACATTACACCATTAATATATATATATGTGTATATATATATATATATATATATATATATATATCGTATACATACACACAGAGAGACAGAGAGAGACAGAGAGACAGAGAGAGAGAGCCTAAATATTCACACAGAAAGAACTCATTTCTAGATGGTAAGATTACATGTGATTTTGTTTTCCTTTATTTAGCTGCACTTTAGTAATGTTTCTATAATGTGTAATGCTATTTGAATAATCCTAATAAAGAGTTTTACAGATCATACCATTAACTGCTTTCCACMCTGGGCCTCATCTTGAACAACAGTGTTCAACAGTATCTCAGTCAGTGAAGTGATGTCATCAGTGACACACTTGTCGCTCCCTTCTGCTCTGCCAAGTTCTGAGTGGTAGAATTTGTTCTATGCTTGTAAACTCAGGGCTGATGGTGCCTGCCACGATCCAAGGATTACAACTTTACCCAAGGATAAGAAGAAGGGACAGTGACTAAAGAAACATGAAAAGCATTGGCTAGCTAGTGTCTTTTAACAAAGCAGCCACACAAAAAGTTTCCTCTTTTATACTATTGGTCTGTTCCAGCTATAAATCAGTATGAAAATGAGTGTGTGGTTTCCAGTGCATATAGTCAGATGCAGAAAGAGGGGAAGTAGTGGGAGTAACTGTTGAGTTGGCTAATATTAGGGCTTGGTATAACCCTTGACAGTAGAAAACACATTCTCTATCCTAGAAAGATTCAACAGATGGCTTATAGGAGAGAGCAATCAAGACCCTAGTCAGGTATTCCAAAGATCCTGGTTCAAGTTCTGTCTCTGAAACTAACCAGCTTTGAGAGACTGGAGATATAACATACTTCCTCCCCCCTGGGGCTCAGGAATTTGTTTCTTTTTAAAATGGAAGTTTCTTGCTGGGGTACTATCATCCCAATAGCTTAACTACAAACCAATGAACCTTGCAAATATTTATTCTTTACAAAAGTCTGCAATAAATGACACACGACACACATGGAAGAGCCCCCCCCCAAAAAAAACCAATTATAATGGAAAGGAAATGGGGCACTCAGGTTGGACAAAAGGATGTTGCATGAACATGAAAACAAAGAAAGATAGGTTATTGGAATCCCAGCAAACTGTAAGTTTCTCAAAAATAGGTCAATCTCAACATTTGGAATTCTTGAAGGTGATAATTCTGCTGGAGAATACAAGATGTCACAGAAATGGAAATTAGTATATTCATTTGGAAACCACATTCACCCCCCCCCCCCCCCCCCCCCCCCGTGTGTGTGTGTGTGTGTGTGTGTGTGTGTGTGTGTGTGTGTTTCATGGATGAAGTCACTTTCCTTTGCTGGTGCACACTCGAATTGCATTGATCATTCTTTTCTGAAGCCCTCTCTAAATGGCCTTTCTATTATGCAAAGGCTGGAAAACTAAACTACATTCTCCTATATATCCTGACAACACATTTTTAATTACAGATATAAATTTTATATTCTGCTTAGATGAGTTCACAAAAGCAAGTGAAGGGACGAATGACTTTCAGAAGGCAGAAGTCACAGCCTCACTTCACCTTTAGGACATTTTTCTAGAGGCAAGGTCATATCCATGTTTTATGCCACAGAGGGTTGCAAGGTTCTGGCAACAATTGCTCATGGATTAAGGCTCATTCTTCATTCTGAATTCCTGATTCCCTTGTTCACAACTGCAATGCTCTGTTCTTCAGCTCAGTGATGGCACCATGGGGGTCACTACTATGTCACCACCACCATCCCACCCTGTCACTCATTGGCCTGCAGTTTAGCAACCATTCTTTTAAGCTTTCCAATGATAATGAAATCTCCCAATTCTCTACACTCAACTTCTACCTTTATATAATACATGGGTTTGTATTCCCTACAATGAACATCAACAGTGGCTTCTTAGAAGAAAACCTTTCCATTAAGCGTACAAGCTTACACCAAAATAAATAAGACCCTCTTCAGATGTCAACTCTAACCAGAATTATTTTTTATCCTCTACTTCCTTCACTTTACCATTTCACTGTAACTTTTTCCAAGCCAACCTAAAGGCATATTGGAAAGACCACCCAGAGAAGCAAAAAGGAATCTTCCATGGTGGTAATTAATTTTGATTACCCAGAAAATGAGATCTAAAATGAAAATCATGCCGAGAAAGGCATTTATAGGTTAGAGTTTGCTGTCACAACAAGAAATATTTATTCCTATTTTCTTGTATTGTTAACTCATTTTTCATGGGTTTGACTGACTGCTTGGTTGGGCAAAGTCAATCTAGAACTCATTTCCAAGGCTACAGTAGACAAAGACCAATGCTTCAGTTGAGAGACACAAAATGGCTCCTGCATTCTACTCTGAAAAGTGAATTTTTCACACTTTGGTCCCACATGCATATTTTCACCAGGCTCCAATATTTACCAAAATAATAGACATATAATAGGAAGAAGTCAGCCAAGCAAGTGTGTAGTTTTATGTGCCACAGAAATGTGTGTCTCTAAAGGACCCACAGGAGTTGTAGGTAGGCCAGGGAGTCTGTCAGTGAGTGACAGATATTCTTCCTATGGGGGCACATAAGAATACACTATTTTAGAAAAAAACTTGTTGGTATTTGAAACCAAAATGCCTTTGAGTTTTTGTTTCATACATTTATTTGTGGAGAGGAGTGGTACGTGTGGGCCACAGTGGGTATGTGGAGGTCAGAGGACAACTTCTGAAAGCCATTCTTCCCTTCAGCCAAGTGGGCTCCAGGAATCAAATGTTAAGTCATGAGCCTGGGTAGCAAAACTATGTTTAACCCACTGAGCCATATCTTAGGCCCCTCCATGGTTTCATATCTAGATCTCTTGCGGCAAGCATCTCTCACTTTATGATAAGCAGTTTCAGGAGAGGAACAGGTAAATTAATGAAAGAATTTAACTATCTTATTGAACTGTATCTGGATTATTCTCATCTATTTATAAAAGCTTACAAGAAAATAAAGTTCTATATACTCAATGGGGGATGCTCTATAGTAATTATCAAAGTACTTGTCCTAAAGAAAAATATTGATAGGATGGGGAAATGGGGTAAATTGGAGTAAGATTTCTGGAGGATAGTCTGGCAATATACATGAAAATTGAAAATGGGATCTTTTGATCGAGAAATTCAGTGCATACACATTTACCCCAAGGAAAGAATCAGAAACTGAAGGAAGACATACGTCCAAGGGTGTTCACTGAAGGACTTTTCTAAAATACAAAAAGTAGAAACAGTCAAAGATTGGTTGGTGGAATACATATTTAATAAAATATGATGGAGCTTTCCAATAGAATATTATGCTGCATCAAGGAAATTTATGTTTAACACAAAAACATATCTGTAATAAACTGGTCATTGATAAAGGTAGTAGTGTTTATCATATTGTGTATTTTCAAGGATCTGTATATACCACAAGTATAAGTGGTATCACTTATACTTGACTTAGAGCAGATGCTAAATTAAATTTAGTAAATTAATTTATGTAAAGCTATTTTTGTGCATTACATATTCTGGAAGGGCATATATCTATGCAGTAACTGTGATTTTGTTTTTTGTTATCACATGGGGTTGAAACCTGAAGTCACAGTGGAAATTATTCAAAACAACTTCTATATTTATAATTGTTCATATTCTGAGTTATTTGCACTTTAACGGAAACACATGCCATTTTTACAATTTTTAAATTGCATTTCTATTTTAAAACAACACAATGTGCTCACGTACTGTGATAAAGAAACTTTGAGCATACAAGGATTTTTTTTCAGGACAAATAAAGAGGAAAAAACAACTCAGAAGAAAGGGTAAGCGGTATTAATGGGCTTTTCTCGGGACATATGAGCCGAAAGAGTAAGGAACACGTATTAAGATGCCAACATAAAACAATGGCGTACCATTTCTTAACCACTCCATCGGCAAAAACATTACATCTGACAATGCCCCGGGTTTTCAAAAATATAGGGATATGCAAGCACCGTGATTCTGTACCAGCACTTTGGAAAACACCTGGTAAAATGGGAACTGTGCCAGCGACTGCACTCAGCTTCCCCTTTAGAGAGAATGACAGTCCTCTGCAGAAAGAGCTGCCAGCACTCACTCACAGTGTTACAGAGCTTTCCAAAGAAAGTGCTCCCAGAAGCTGGAGAGGAAGCTGGGGAAGCAGGCTAGACTGAGAAGAGCAGAGGCCTGAATTGAGAGCAGGGGTAGGCCCTCTGGGCTGAAGCAGTGAGGGAGCTAGCTCCAGGCCTGCCTTGCTTTGCACCTGTGGTTGTCTCAAGGCTCCCTAGATGGTATTGATATAAACAATCAGGCTCTTCTAATTGTGACTGGAGAGGCAGTGGTTCTGGAACCTTACAGGTAAGCCACTAGCCTTTATTATGGGATATTCCACTTAAGTTCAGAGGGGACATATGGTATTAGTAGAAAAGTCTGTATGGGTCTGGGTGAAGAACTGAGAGCACTTATAATAGGTGTCAAGAATACAACAGATGAGCCGGGCGTGGTGGCGCACGCCTGTAATCCCAGCACTTGGGAGGCAGAGGCAGGTGGATTTCTGAGTTCGAGGCCAGCCTG
>BDUI01000774.1:24871-35876 GCA_002335545.1 Apodemus speciosus
GGAAGAGAGGAGTGGAGGCGGAGTGGAGGGGGAAAGGGAGGAGAGCCCAAGAGGGGCAGAGAGGTGAGAGTGCAGACAGGTAAGAGCAATGAGAGAGAGCGAGGAGGGGCAAACAGCCCCTTTTATAGTGGGCCAGGTCTATGGGGCGAGGCATACCTGGCTATTGCCAGGTAATTGTGGGGTGGAGCTTAGACAGAGTACTAACACCCTTCCTTTTCTATGAGAATCCATTTGGATGTTTCAAAAAGGGTGCACTTTTAGACATCTCGGCTAAGGTCACCCGCATTGACTCCTGGAACCTCCCCCATCCCAGATCTCTGGAACTTCCTAGAAATGCACCCCACTCAACCCACACCCCCACCACCTGCAGATTTCCATTCATTCTCCTGGCCTTCTGGGCCTCCTGATTCTCTCCACACCTGATCCTACCCACTATTTCCATCCCCCTCCTATCTCCCACTCAGGTCCTTCCCTTCCTCTGTCTCCCATGACTATTTTGTTCCCCATTCTAAGTGAGATTCAAGCTTCCTCATTTGGGCTTTCCTTCTTGTTTAACTTCTCTGTGTCTATGGGATGTATCATGGGTATTCTGTATAGTGTCTACTTGTCAGTGAGTACATACCATGCATGTCCTTTGGGGTATGGGTTACCTCACTCGGGATGATATTTTCCAGTTCTATCCATTTGCTTGCAAAATTCATGATGTCCTAATTTTTAATAGCTGAATAGTATTCCATTCTGTAAATGAACCACATTTTCTGTATCCATTCCTCTGAGGGACATCAGGGTTGTTTCCAGTTTCTGGCTATTATAAATAAAGTTGCTATGAACATAGTGGAGCATGTGTCCTTGTGGTATGGTGGAACATCGTTTGGGTATATGCCCCAGGAGCGGTATAGCTGGGTCTTCAGATAGAACTATTTCAGATAGAACTATTTCCAGTTTTCTAAGGAACCAACAAACTGATTTCCAAAGGGGTTTTACCAGTTTGTAATCCCACCAACAGTGGAGGAGTGTTCCTCTTTCTCCACATCCTTGCCAGAGCCCGCTGTCTCCTGAGTTTTTGATCTTAGCCATTCTTATTGGTGTAAGGTGGAATCTCTGGGTCATACTCATTTGCATTTCCCTGATGACTAAGGATACAGGAGCCCCAGTGTAGGGATAAGGACACCAACCCACCCACAAAACTTTTGACAAAAGCTTTGTCATGTCTAAAAGAAATGTAGGGATTAAGATGGAGCAGAGACTGAAGGAATGGCCAACCAATAACCAGCCCAACTTAATACCCATCCCATGGGCAAGCACTGATCTCTGACAGTATTAATGGTACTCTGTTGTGCTTGCAAACAGGAGCCTAGCATGCCTGTCCTCTGAGAGGCTTCATCCAGCTGCTGATTGAAACAGATGCAGATACTCATAGCCAAACTGAGACCAGGGACCCCTGTGGAATTGTTGGGGGAAGGGATTGAAGGCCCTGAAGGGAATGAGAACCCCACAGGAAGGCCAGCGGTGTCAACTAACCTGGACCCCAGGAGCTCTCAGAGACTAAGCCACCAACCAAAGAGCGTGGACTAGATAGAGGTCTCGAGTACATATGTCTCAGAGAGCTGCTTTTTCTGGCCTCAGAGGAAAAGAATGCACCTAATCCTGCAGAGACTTAATCAGGGCAATACCCAGGGGGCCCCATCCTCTCAGAGGCGAGTGGGGTGGGGCATGGTAGAGGGATTCCATGACAATGGGACGAGGAGGGGCAGCATTTGGGATGTAAATTAAATAATTTAAAAAATAAATAAAAAATTTTAAAGGGTCTATTTTAAAGCACTTAAGCTTGGGTCAGAAGCTGAAGGGAAAAGCAGCTAAAATGTAGATATGTGGAAATTTTTTAGTGTAAAGAAAAAAGCCCTTAGATTCTAGTTATGCTGCTAAATAGGTCTGTGGACTCTAGTTAAGTGGTTGGATGTAAAAAGAAAAAAAGCCATCCTGAAGGAGTCTAACCATTTTAATGCATGGAACAGAGCACAGTGAAGGGGTTTGGAGTAATATGATAATGGCTGCTTTAAACTCTGATAACACTTTAATGAGTCAAATGAAAAGGAGAAACTGAAGGTAAAGGAGCAATATTAGATGATTATTACTGTGGTCCAGACAAGAGTTGGTGAAGACTGAAACTGGGCTAAGAGCAGGAAGGAAATTGTTTTGACAGGTGATGCAGAAAGACAAAGGGCAGGTGATGCAGCTGTGACTACCAAGGGAAGAAACAGTGGCTTCTCTGAGAATAACTCCAAGAAATGAATGATTTCCCGGTAATCATAGATGAAAAAGTACAGTGTTAAAGTTGAATTGAACTATATAACAGTGCGGCTTAGGGATGGGTAGTCACATTGCCAGCTTTTTGTCTTTAAACTCGGTTCAAATGATTTTGGTAAAGATAGGAAGGAATAATTTTTATCGAAAATGGTCAAAGAAAAAAGAACCATGTTACATGTTGTGTACCAAAGTGCCTTCCTGTGCTCTCTAGGCTTCTCCACGATCCTGAATAGAAGTTGTTCTCTTACTTTCCCCCCACCCCTTGTACAGATGAGGAATATAAGGCTCATATATGTATAAGGGTGGTACAGCTACTGGTTGTTGGGGACAGGATTTTTAAATGGACCTTTGACTACAAGTCTGTCATACTATCAGCATAAGTACCTGCCTACAGAAACTGTCAGTGCTTTGAAAGATACATGCCAGATCTATGGAATAGTGTGATTGGCCTGATTTGCTGTGACTAAGGGTAACTTTCCAAGACATAAGACCTTCAGTAGTGTGGCCAGGAAAGTCCTAAGTGAACCCCCAAAAGCTGCTATAAAACTTAATATGAATGAGCCATTATCTAGAATGTTGTAAATAATGTGCCCATTGTAACTGTTTACTGTAATGTTGTGTCGTGAGTTAGGGCTTTTTGTTACGACTAAGTGACCACTGATTCTTAAAAGGAAGAGGAGTTGAAGCCGGTCTATCTGCCTTGCATCGGACTGTTTTCCCTAGCTCAGATGATTCCATTCAGCTATGTGTGAATCAGATTTGAGAAGGCTCTGCCTCTCAAACTCAGTTGTTAAGGAAACTTTTGTTTTATTCATCCCCAGTTTGATGAACTGGCAAAAGAGCTATGCAGAGAAAAATGAGGAAAGAAGATTGATTATAAATGTATGTTCTTTACAGAGTAAGAAAATGCACATCCTGGCATCCTGCCTACAAAAACTAGAGAAGAGCTTCAGTGTCATTATTTGGCAGACACTCTAAAATATATTTATTTCATTCTTGTAAACATTTATACACTAATTAGTACATAATTTATATTATTTTGATATCAAGATGGGAAACAGCAAATTGGACTGCATAGAATATCCCCAAGGGAACTTCTTATAATTTTTTTCAAAGAATAGAGGGACACAGTTAATGGTAGTTTTACACATTTCACATAGCACAGTTCTGGGTTTGGCAGCAAACCGCTGAAATATTATGAGAGTTTTACTCTTTGAAACCTCAACAGTTATTCTCAAAACTGCTCATTGCTGGAATGCATGACAGAGCCTGAGTTCCCCGTGTCATAACAGCTAGGAGGTATGTTAGACGATTACCTGTCTTGATCCTGACCTTACTCATAGCTTTTGTGCTTCCCTTAAATGTCACTGAAGACTCTTTGGAGGAAAAACACCTACTATTTCAACAGACTTTCTGAAATGAGTTCTGGCTCCAAATAAGTTTTAAATTGTGTGTCTAGATAGCTACTATATTTTGAGTACTAAATAAGATACTTCCTTACTTTTACGAATAATGAAATGAAAGGTTTATGAGGACAAGACAGTATAATATACCTAAAATTTATTAAAACACTGGGAAAATACAGCCCTTTCAGAAGGCTCTTCCCTTACACCAGAGTTTTACTATGTATAAAACATCTTTTTGCCACTTTTTGGCAACTGCTGGGTGATTCTACTTTGAACTAAAATTTTTATAATATTTTTCAAAGCTTTGCGACTGGTTTAAAAAGTTAAGACTGAAGCTCAAGAAGAAGGAAGACCAAAGTGTAGATACTTTGGTCCTTACAAGGGGGATCAAAACACCCATGGCTCACAGCCAACCATTGAACTGAGCACAGAGTCCCCAATGGAGGAACTAGAGAAAGGACCCAAGGAGCTGAAGAGGTTTGCAGCCCTGCAGGAGGAACAATAATATATACCAACCCCAGAGCTCCCAGGGACTAAACCACCAACCAAAGAATACACTGGAGGGACCCATGGCTCTAGATGCATATGAAGCAGAGGCTCACCTTGTTGGACATCAGTGGGAGGAGACACCCGTAGTCCTGTGAAGGATCGATGCCAGTGTAGGGGAATGCCAGGTCAAGGAAGTGGGAGGGGGGTTGGTAAACAGGGGGAGGGGGGATGAGATAGGTGGTTTTTGGAGGGGTAAAGAGGAAAGGGGATAACATTTGAAATGTAAATAAAGTAAATATCTAATTTTTTTTTTTTTTAAAAAAAGAAAGGCTATATACAGCTCAGTGGTCAAGAGCATTGACTGCTCTTCCAGAGGTCCTGAGTTCAATTCCCAGAAGCCACATGGAGGCTCACAACCATCTGTAATGGGATCCCCTCTCCTGGTGTGTCTGAAGACAGTGACAGTGTACTCACGTACATAAAATAAATAAATAAATCTTAAAAAAAGAAAGTTAAGACTAAATGACTATTTACCTATACCTGTTAGCAAGCTTCTCTTGATAATACATTTTGTTAGTAGACCATCAAAATAAAGTATACAAATAATTTGGTGGTTGTATATATGAATTTGTGACTATATCTCTCTCCCTGATTTTACAGTGTTTAATAAAACACCTTTTCTTTCCATTGGTGCTTTCCACACTAAGACCAAAAATGATACTTTTGATATAAATATGTTTCATACTTCTTTTTGAGAGAGTTTCACTCTGTAGCCCATGCCTTGCAGTCCTTCTGCCTTGGACTCACAGTTGCAGGGACTCCAGATGCTAACTGCAGTGCAGTTTATATACTATTCTATGATATTTTGTTGACAAAAGCATTTTATGACTAGATGGGGAATTCTGTGTAATTAAAACCATTGGTAGTAATAATTTCCGTGTACCATAGACGTCCTTAGTCTTGGTTATTTACTTCTTTATATATTAAACTAGATCATGAGTTGTTTTTGGCCTCACTTGCAATGGCTTCATAATAGAGAAAGGCTTGGTGGAGAGAAGTAAGTAGTAAGGAAATCTATCCTGGTGTGTACCTTTTGGGGGATCCCCAGTACATTTATTTATCAATAAATAAAAATAGGAAGTAAATCTAGATAACATAATCAGGAACTATTTTACACTAGGTATATGAGTGTTTGTTAGTTTGACAAATTAGTTGAACTCCTGTTTTATTATAATAACTTTTTCGCTATTTAAACTTTATTGGATTAAATTTATGTACAATGAAATAAACCCATGTAAGTCTGTAGTTCAATGAGCTTTAACAAATGAATAAATTTCATCTTCTTATAAAGTATCCTCATCTACTAGTGTGTGTGTGTGTGTGTGTGTGTGTGTGTGTGTGTAGGATTTCTCCAATTTCCTTTTATAAAGTGAAAAATACAATGTTGAAATAGATGTCTGGTTTTTATCATCCTAAAATGCCCTGATCTTCCCTTCCTTGGTTTACACCTCCTCAAATGAAAAGCAAGCTGAGAGCTGTACCTATTAGAGACATTAGGAACATTGTATTTCATTATTATCATGCATAAAATATAATCTCAGTCGTCATTCATATAGTTGAGAAAATGAAGCACTGAGCTTGATTTGCTCTGGATCTCGGTTACCTCTGCCTTACTCTTTTTAGCGGTCTGATTAACATGTTTTATTAGTTGGATCCCCCTAAAAGACTTCCACCATAGTCATGGTCGAGTAACTCCTCGCGCAGAACACTGAAGGCTATATTTCCTGAAACAAATAAGGTGGTTCTTTTTATTCTATGTTGATTCTTACCCACAAATGGCTTTTAAGCAGATGCTTTTCTTTAAAGACACTTTAATATGTCAGAAGATAAATATTAACAAAGAGCTTTGAATTTGTCACCTGGAACATTTATTAATATCCAATTAGTAATATCAATGATTTTTTGATGTAACTCACAGCAGGGTCTTTATTCTATTTGAGCTAGCTCGCCCCTCCCCCAACATACCACCATCATGTAGGATGGCTTTGGTGGTGGGGGAGCCCCTAATGTGTATTGGGGCAGGCTTTACAGTAAGCAGCAAGCAGGGAGTACATGTGCAAGCATCTAATTGGAAAGCTACTGTGGCCTTTAACATAATTGGCTGGTGCTGGGAGTCATATCATAAACTTTTGCTCCCCTCTGCATTGGTGGTCATTAGGCAGGGGTGAGCTTGTAACCTGGGGTGCAGGCTTGTTGGGGGAATAGCCTGGAGACACTGGTCTTGTTGGGCGTGTAACCTGGAGATGCTGCTCTTGTTGGAGATTAGCCTAGAGACTTGAGCTAGGCTCAGGTTTTGTTAGGGGACGACTTGAAAATTAATGCTAGATACCAACCAGATAGTATGCCTGAGTTCAAACTTAGGTCAGGTTCTCTAAAATGGAGTCTGAATTTAAAAGATTTGGCATCTCACATGAAGCTTAGCATTCATGCCCTGTTTTAGATTGATCCACCTATGAGAGAATCTTACCCTTTGACTACCAGTCTCTGCAACGGGGTATGTAACCTATTAGCTTACAGTTTTGAGCCGAATATATTGGAGATCTGCATGGATTTTCAAAAAGAAATGGAGGGCACACTTAACCACAAGTGGCAATAGGTATAATCCTTTAACCATTAGAGCACCCAAGGCAAGTTCTGAAAAGGCCAAATGAGTACAAGAAGACCAGGAAGGCATGTTCTTCCTCAATTGCTCTAACCATTCAGAGGCAGCTTGCACGGCATTGGATTTCAGGGGTTTAGCATCTTTTAGACAAATCATTAGGTTTATTCAAAACTTTTTAAAATTTCATTCAACACATGTAAGCCTCTATCAGAATACCAACAGTTTTGAACTATTAACAGGAAGTAAAACAAATGAACGTTGATAAAATACCATAAAAGAAATTCCTTGTACAATGCCAGGTATACAGTTAATCAAATTACCATCATAGAAAGTTACATTACAGTGCAATTGTCATGAGTTACATTAAACAAATGTCCAGACATAGAAACATTCATTTTCCCAATCATCAATACACAAGGCAAGGATACAGGAGTTGTTACCAAACCTGACAAGAGATATGGGGTTATTTTCAGAGTGTACCATGGTTGGGGGATGGGTTCCTTTTTAACAAAAAATAATAAAAAGAGTGGGATAATGGATGCCATATCTCTCATCTGTATCTGCTTTCTGCTGACATTAGGATATTGCAGAGGCTCCCAGGAAGGCTGAAATGCTAATCAAAGGCTGAGCAATAGGGTATTTATCAAGATCATCTGATTAGCCAATCTAGATGAAAGACAGGAAGAAATCACGCTGACTGAACTGGTTAGCATTAGCTTTCAGCAAGTCCAGAGTTGAGCAGCTCCACAAGTGACCTCTGGATGGAGTCTGTCAGGCAGGTGAAAATTTGCGTTCTCTCTGGAACCCAGTTGAGTCACCGCATGAAGGAAAACAGCACACAAACTTAGTTCAGAATCGACAGGTAACAATCGCTGGGCACAACTAGCATCTTAATTTGTAAGCTATTCTAAGTTATAAATCCTCTGGGAGTGGATCCCTATGGATCCACCACCTGAACCCAGGCTTCTGTTACATACATTTTGGCTTCCATGCCCTCTCCCATCCCACAAGCCAAGATCAATGGTTTTTAGTACTTAAATATAGATTAGGAATGTTCTGACGGTTTTATAACTTAAAACCAAAGTAAATAAGTAACATTTTTTAGGCAGCTATTTAACAACTCATCCTAATGAAAAAGAAAGACAAGCAGTTATCACAATAATTGGCTTTATAGATGATTGGTATTTGTACATATAGTATTGGATTTATTTTGAATTTCATATTAAACCGGGCAGTGTGCTTTAATGTGTTTGTTACATTGAACCAGAACCCAAAACTCAGAGAAGTATATTATCAAAATCTCATTCATTTTGAAATACTCGATGCAATCAAGAGTAATTTCTAATCAATTCACATTTCTCGAGTTGAGAAAACAACAACAAAACCTGTTAGTCAGATATCCTCAGTTCCATTTCTTCATTCAAAAGACAAATGAGAATTTAGCTTGTAGAAATAAAAGGTGGACAAGAACACAAAGAAATTAGAAAATGCACAGAACTCTGTGTGAAAAGAAATAATAAAATTTGTAGAAGTAGTAGTAAATGTGTAAAAGAGCAAAGAAATAACCCATGAGACTCTGTCTAGGCCTTAGATCATTATTAGTTGAGAAGTTATTTCTTGACTTAAAGAAAAATAGCATTATTAAAGTAAATCTGAACTGCACTTTAGCCTTCACATTGGTTATTATATGAAGGTGGAACTCAGCAGCAGCAAATGACTTTACTAATGTAACTTCTCCAAGGTTCTACTTAGATTCCTTTCTTAAAACATCATATGGTTAGTAATATATGACAGCAAGGAAAATGTTATCAATATTGATTTCATTTACTTATTTTGTTATTAACATTTGTTTAAAAAAACACATTACTACTGGCCCTAATTATTTCTAGGACATCATTAGAATATTGTGTTTGAGTTTAGAGCTTGGGTCAGCTCTTAGTGAATTTTAACTGTTGAGTTTATGAAACAACTTAAGACATTATTTAGAAGTGGATGAGAGTATTTCTGTGCTTTGTCAGGAAGTCCATGTCAGGCTTCCGGCTGTCAGTGGTGACAGTGTAACCGGAAGAAGCTGGAGTGTAGAACAGTTTTGCAAGCTGCACAGCCAGGCATACATTATCGGGTTAGCATTATTCCCCAGTTAGATCTTGGGACATATGTAAACTACAGAGTCCCCGGTGTCCTTGTGCTGTCATGTCAAGAGCACTGGGCTTTTGTTATTAATCTTGTCCTTTAGTTAGAAAGTATGTGATTTTTTTTCAGCAACTTATATCATTTAACTATGACCTCATTTTCTTTGTAAAATGAGATCGCACACACACTTACACGGGTGATCACAATTGTTTACTAAGTACTTGAAGTGAGTACTTGAAAATCACTAATGAAAATCTCAAATAGTTTATTGCATATCTAGTGTTAGAATCTATAAAACAATGCATTCCATTAGGTTTTGAAGCACAGAGCTATATTCAGTGTATACAACTATATACCATCTTGTTTGGTAAATCAAGCAAAATAAAAATAATTTTAAATGACAAAACAAATAAGTGATTTAGATTAACAATAGTAGAAAAACTTCAGATTTCCTTCTTAATTGATAAATTATAGTTATTAAGTCAAACTATAAAATTTTCTTTTATAGACACTCTCGATTTACACATAATTAAATTTAGATTCTTTTTTAAATTATTAGCCGCAAATGTCTGTCCAAGAATGGTACAAGAGAGCTTGGGGTATGTAGCTTACGGGTAGAATGCTTACCTGGTGGTGCAAGGGTATGAATTTGATAGGGGAGGGGTCATAGAAAAAGATAAGAGTTAATGCACATGGGGCTGGTGAGATGGCTCGGCAGGTCAAGTCCCTTGCCATCAAGCCTGATGACATGAGAACATTCCTGAAACCCATGGTGGAACAAGAGAACTGACTTCCAAAAGTTGTCTTCTGATGTGCACATGAACACACAGATAAATAAGGTAATAAAAATCTCTTTCTCTAGAGATGTACCATTTGTAGCTGCTACTCACATGTTGCTGTTAAGTACTTAAATTGTGACTAGACTATTTTGATATAGACTAAGTAGAAGACTCACACTGGCTCTCAAAGAGCACAAAAGAAACATTTGATTAACTTTTAAGTATGTGTTCAAATAATATTTTTCATGCATTTGGTCAAATATGATATTTATTAAAATAGCCGATCTAATCTTCATCGAAGGTTCCTGGTAACCAAACTCTTACGTATAGGCTTTTAAAGTACAGACACTGAGATTGTGAACGCTATTCCAAAGCTAAGCCTTGTTAAAATTGCTCCTTTAATCATATTTATAAATATCAAACCTAGTTCTTACCCACTGTCAAATAAGCTTGCTGCAGAATTACAGCACTAAATGGTGCCCAATTTTTATGAACTCTAATAAGTGGTTGTAAAATGAATAATAAAATTTTTTAGGAAAATTGCTTTTTAAGCTTATTACTGAGACAGATTCTCTAGCTTTTCCTTATTTAAGAGACTGATAGGCCAGTCCTGGTGCCATACACAGCACTATTTATTAGTACCAGGCAACGACACTCACAGTATTATTGCTGTTGGTCAGCCCAAACTTCTTAGGAAATTAATAGTCGTTTTAAGTTTGTATAGTATGCTGATTTAATTTAAATATGTTACTGACTTGAGTTATAAAATTAAGTATCATTAGTGCCTCTTTTAAAAGGAAATGAGTTGATTAAATATAGTTACATAGTTAAATGTGAGGGCACTAAATATAGAAGTCGAGGATTGAAAGTCTCTTTCAAAAATTTCCTAAGGAAAGGGGAGGAGAGAAGGGGGAAGGGAGGAAGACGAAGGCTGCCAGTTACTAACCCAGCAGAGACGCCCCCCCCCCCAAGCCTTGTTCCTCACCGGTGTGATTCCTGCTAGCATGTGTAAGCAGTCCCACAGCTGTGCTTCCCAGCTCTTCCGTCCCGCCTCAGGAGTCACCATGCAGTTTCACCCCAGCATGTCATCATTGACTTAGCAGCACTCACCAGGTACACGTGTCCTTACTCACACTCCCAAAGAACCATTTGACTTTCCTACTTTTGGAATCTACAGTTGAAATGCATATACAATATATTTGTGCCTTTTGAGATTTTTAATTCAATTT
>BDUI01000774.1:84628-95200 GCA_002335545.1 Apodemus speciosus
AGCTGGGCAAAGAAGCAAATGAAAGCGTAATATGCGAGCTACACTATTTACTTGTATCACTGAAAGCTAAGCATCCTCTTTACTTGTATATCATGCTTTCTAAAGCACGTTTTTAAGTTCCACATCTCTATTTTGAGCTTATATCACAATTTTAAAATTGTCACTCTTGATTGTGCTTCCAAAGTAAAAAGCATGCTCTGATACTCCAAACTTTCAGGATTATTTGGATTTTCTGTGGCTTTGTTGTGAGACACCTTATCAAAGTAAATTGAATCCAGACTTTTGCATACACACACATTTCTTAAAGAATTCAAAGAAACTTTTGTATATTATCACCAAGCACTGACGTGGACCTAGGACCTCTCACATACTGATCAGGTGCTCTACCTTATGCCCTTTTTTCTACAATTATTAAGAACAACAGAAAGTAAGAAAAATCAAATTTCAGAATTTTCATTCTTCGAACTTTTCCTCAATGAAGGGAGGTAATTAGTTGTTTTTTATTTTTTTTCCTTTTTGAAAAACAGTATAACACTGTAACACCTGGCATACATGGTGGCCACTACCTTTCTCTCATTTCCAGTTTTCAGTGACTTTTCTTAGTTTTCCTTTAACTTCAATCCTAGCTCTACAGTTGGTCTGGATCTCAGCATAGACATGATCAGGTGATGTCATGCAGTAAATTGCCTTCTGGGCTCTCTCATTCTTGAGACTTACCAAAAAGGTAGATGTTTATGTATATATCAGGATGAAAGCTTATTGATTTTTTTAAGACTCACTTATAGTTGCTGTTAAAATGGTTTTATGAAAGGAATTCGTCAGAATGGAGCGGGACCATTAAATGACATTAGTCAGAGAGCAGTTTAGACACACTTTATTGAAGTCGCTCCTTCCTAACAATGAAAATGGAAGCAGGGAGATTCAGGTACCATTCATTATTAGCTGTGTTCCCTCTTGGCACCAGATCGATAACTCTTAGTGGTGGGTAGTGTTTGGCCAGGTAACTTCGAATTTTTCCTTTCTTCTCTCCGGTTCTATGATTTTCTGCTAGGAAATTCAGCTCGTGTGGGTCTTCTAGTGAATGCAACTGCAAGACTTGGAGACTCAATCAAATGGCTAAAGCTGTTTTTGTTTCAAGAAGAGTAGCAAAACATGGCACAAAGCACAGATGTGCATAATACTTATTTAATACAGGATAACACGGCCCAGCTAATGATAGTCCCTGTTCTTTGTGGAATAAGCTAACATAAGGTCATCAACTCCAACTCTTAAAATCAGAGTGATACCTTCTCTAGTAGCAAGCTTTCCTAATAATGGAAGTTTGAAGACAACCAGAAGGCCCATCTGAAGCCCTGGACTATCCAGGGCTTACTGCATCACTTCTTACCACATTAACTAAAAATACAACTGTGGTCCAGAACAAATTCTCTACTTAGGCCCAGTGGAATTCTACACATTTCAGGGAGCATTTCAATTATGAAACATATTTGTTTCATACCTAAGAATGTTGGTTGGCTTACATTTACATTCTCCCTGAAGCTGTCCATGCCTCAAAGATCCCTGATTCTATTTACCATGCATAATATTTACCGAGGAACATTTCAGAGATACGATCTCTTCTGCCCAGCAAATATTTAGAGGTTTTAACCCATTTTTGACCACAGGAGGAAGCTGAGTCATCTCTCCTTATCATCAAAAACACCTCCTTCTAGAGAAAGTAAATCAACTATTGGACAGTCGTTTCTTTGTATAGAATTATCATTTTTTTCCTGATTCTTCAGGAAGATGGAAGTAAATATATGCATTTCTGAGGCTTTCTGGAAAAATGAACTGTGATTATTCCTGAAATGACATATATGGCATAAGATTCTGCCGTGTTTGCATATTTGAATCATATAATAAAGTTCCCCATTTTCTAGTGGCTGAGAATTAAATCTAGAGCTTTGTGCTTATTAAACAAATCCTCTGTCACTGAGCTTCATTCAGCCAAATAATGAAGTACAATGATATTTGCACTTTAAAATGCTCAGCCACTGAGTTTTCTTTGGGTTTTTAAGACTAGAAAATGGGAATTTTCTTTTCGCTGAAGATAATTTAGGTGGCTAGCTCAGTATCAGTACATGTTCACTTTGCTTAATTAAACCCTCCATTTTGACATCTGGATTGACATTTGAGACTTTGACTGAGCTTAATAATAATGTTATAATAATGGTGACTTCACTACAGGTTTCAAACCATCATGACACTTGTTATTAGCCATTTCAGGTGATCACAGTTCCTCCAAGATCTACTTTGAATGATTAAAAGTCCCCAATGCTAAGTCAAGTCTACTCTGATTTAAACAAAACTTACTTATAGGCTACCCGGCCCAGACAAAGCCCTTGCATGTCTATGCTCAGCAGAGCATCACACTAAGAACTGCTTAGGGTCCAGCTATGAGGACATGATTTATACAGAAACAATGGGCTGCTTTGCTTTACGTTTGGAGGTTATTCTCGTCGACCTCTTATTTTTAAAGAAAACTTGTAATCTATTATAATACATAAAATATTCTATATGTTGTCTAGATGGATATTTGTATGAACATATTAGACAGTAGTGCACCAAAGAGAAAACTTGATAGAAATCTTTCAGTTATTTTGCCTAAAGTCAAAAAACAGATTTGTAAGGTCTTCTGAGTTCTCTAATTTAAACTGTTTTGTTTTAGTGTAAGAAATATACTGTCTGAAGGTACAACCAAGTTTAATAAACACTATACAATAAAATGTTGAAATAGAGCATTTGTGTACTATGGCTGCTTGAGATGAAGAGAGGACATCCATGTCTCGCCTTAGTTTGACTTCCCAGTTTTGTACTTTATAATGGTATTAAAAAGATATGCAGTCTGTAGAAAGTACACTTCCGAGTTTTGCTGGGCTATTAGTGTGTACACACTATGCTGTGGCTAATGTTAGTGTTTGGAGAATGCCTAAAGCAAATTAAACTTAGACGCTAATGCTCAGTAACAGGTTAGGGATGTGTCTGATGAACTTTCAACTTACCATATTGTCAGCTTCAAATGTGTTCATCCAGATATAAACCCATAATAACAGGAGAACATTTATACTCCTGTCATAATCTGTTGCTAGTTGACCCTGTTAGAACTTTTAAAAAACATAATCCCTTCTTTGTTCTTTTCCTGTACCCAGTGGAAGCCTCTGCAGACCCCAGCTGTCAAGCAATAACTTTGCTTTGTTCAAGAATGCCCTCAAATAAAACCTGATTATGTTGCAAAGCAAAATCACATTTGTATGGGTTCTGTAGATTCTTTTCTCATGGCCAAATGGAAACCAAGCAGAGAGCTGGTTTGAGTGGCAGACAAAGGGCCACTCCTTCAGTCAGAATCTTTCCAATAGCTCCGAGCAGTTTCTTTCCTAGCAATCTGGTTTAGTTAAATAAAGGTAACCAAGTTTTGTTTTGTTTTTTTAATATTTTAGGCTTGCCCCTTTAGTGCGTATAGCAATGCTGTTTATCAAATTATGTGGAATTCTTTTGACTTGGCTCAGAAGACTATTCTGTTTCTTGAAGAAGCATATGTTTGACAAAATTTGTATTAAGTCTCACTGTCTTATCTACTCAAATGAAAGATATCTGTGGCCAGCTAATATGAAAGTGGGTGTTAGAAAGCAGGGATGCTGGGTATTAGTTTTTGACAATGGAAGTGTTTTACAGTTTTAGATTTCTCTTGTACTTTACAGCCACTACATGAGACAGATCCTGGAAGCGCTGCGCTACTGCCATGACAATAACATAATTCACAGGGACGTGAAGGTAAGCACTCTCCTCGCTAACTTCAACGATCTGAAGGGAAACTACATGACAGTAACATTAGCCAGGAATCTTCTCTAACATCGAGAACATCTTTAACTCTATTTGCAAATAAAAATTAATTCATCTGCTTTATATTCAGGGGCATTGTACTAGTTTTTAGCAGGAACACTGTGTTTTCGGTTTCCTTGTTTTTTTTTTTTTTCCCCTAAAAGATGCGTGCAAGCTAATGTTTTTCCTCTTTTGCCATCAGAGAAAAAGAATCATAAAGCCAATAAAAAGGGAAAGACTTTGTACTCTTAGAATATAGTGAGATTATTATTCTTTCTTCCTGCTCCATCCTTTTATTGAATTAATGATAATTTTCAGTTCTGTTCATTGTCGTGAGAAAATACAGAAGCAGGCCATAGAGGAGCAGGCATGGGGGGCCGCGGGGGGGGCGGGGGGGCTTTCCCACTCATGCCTAGCACCTTCCAAGGTGTTTAACTACCAAAGAGTGAGTCTCTGAAGTCTGTAGTCCTGGGATGTTTTCATGCTTAGTTACGTTGGTCCTGGTCTATCAAACCTTTGGCATGCAAAGGTAGTATTTCTTCCTTCTAGGCATATTTTTAAAGGCCTTACTCTTTGGTATATTTTAAATTGTTAAGGAAACTAGGTAGAGGCTAGAAGTGGAAATTACTGTAGCTAAAAGCTGAGGACTTTCACGAGCATTTCCAAAACCGTCTAATTAATTGTAATAATAGCAAATGAAAATCACTGTAAAATGAACAAAAATTTCCATTACTGCAAATTAGCTATACAATATCCTATTGTTCATTCTTTTCAACTGCACGTCTGATATTAGTACTCTCATAAGAACTTGACACTAAACAACCCCAGAGATGCATAATACTTTTATTTTTAAAAATCTTTAGTAATGCATAGAGAGTAGAATTATAGAAAGTTGTCTTAATATTCTATTGCTCTGATGAAACACTGCGAGCAAGGGAACTCATAAGAGAAAGCACTTAATTGGAGACTTGCTTACAGTTTCGAAAGGTTAGTTCATGAGTATCATGGTTGGAAGCAGTCAGGTTCTGAGAGCTTTAGCAGTAGCTGAGAGCTTTGCATCCTGAGTTTTAGGCAGCAGGCAGAGAAAGAGAAACTGGGACAGGCATGGGCTTTGAAACCTCAGGGCCCACTCCCAGTAACACACCTCCTCCCACAAGACCACACTTCCTAATCCTTCCCAAATAGTTGACCAAGCTTTCAAACATAGGAGTGGCAGGCTGTGTGTGTAGGAGGGTAATCGCAGTTAAACCGTCACAAGAGAGAATAGAGGAAAAATTCTCAATAAAGTGTTAAAAATGTGTGGTTCTTTGCATTAAATGAATATAAGAAAGTGAATATATACAGAGTAAAATCTTCTCCGTATATACATATAAGACAAATATTTTACTCTATAAAATACATCCAGGAAAAAATTGATAATCTGAAAGCTTAAAATTTGTAAAATACATGGCTGGTTTATGTAATGCAATTGTGTATAAAACTGTTTGCTCAACAGTTTTATTTTCTGTGAATTCTGTTCTTGACAAAAATTTTGTCAAAATTACAGAACAAAATATGTTTGTATGTAATAATTATAGTAATTTAGTCAGATTTTGATTGGCCATGGTATTTGATATATTGGCAAGCCCAAACAAATAATACACAAAAGTAGTTATATTTGGCTTCATCTACTTTAGCGTCTGTGTATGTAGTCTACAAATATTTGATTGCCTACTTCACACAGAGTATGAGCTCTAAAAGTATCAGGAGAGAGACTAAGTGACATCTTTATCACATACTGCTGGAATCTGACCATGTGTCAACACTAAGTGACTTTAAACAGCAGCTGGCATCATTTGTTCCCTGTTGTACAGTTCAGTTCGAGCCAGATAAGAACTGCTCACCTCCGTTACCCAGACCGTTGGCCAGGACCATGGAGCCAGCTGCACAGCAGCTCAAGTAACAGAAGCTAGAGAGCTGCTAAGCCTTCCCCCTCTGTCATAATTGACACTCTCCCCACTCCTGAAGGACAGTGGCTCGGGTCTTCACAGACATGGAAGTTAGCAGGCCTGTAGATGCCTAGGTCTCGGTTCCGGTTTCATGTTGGACCTTTTGCATTTGATTGGTTGCATCAGTTTTTAAAAGTGGAATTAGTCTGTGTTACAGCAAAAGAAACAGAACTGTCTTTTGCGAGATCGTTTTTTGTTTGTTTGTTTTTCTTGGTTTTGGTTCAGTATTGGAGGATTGGTTTTTGTTTTCTAAGACAGGGTGTGATGCTTGCCCCAGATGGTCTTGAACTTTCTGAATAGCCGAGGTTGTCCTCCTAACTCTACCAACCCAAATGCTGATATTACAGAAATGTGACCCCCATGTCTGGTTAGCTGCAACTTTTTTTTAAAGTGCTACAAGTATACAAGGGTAAAATAAGTTGCTGGGTGTGGTCTTTATAGACAGACAAACATTGTTATAGAGAGTAGTGGTAAGTATCAATAAAAGAAATCAGAGAAACCAATAGAATGAGCATAGGTTCCCAATGGAGCGGCTAGAGAGAGGACCCAAGGAGCTGAAGAGGTTTGTAGCCTTGCATGAGAAACAATAATATGAACCAGACAGCCCCCCCAGAGCTCCCAGGGTCTAAACCACCAACCAAAGAGTACACATGGAGGGACCCACGGCTCCAGCTACATACGTAACTGAAGATGGCCATTTTAGACATCAATGAGAGGAGAGGCCATTGATCCTGTGAAGTTTCGAGTCCCCAGAATAGGGGAATGCAAGTCAGGAAATGGGGGGATGGGATAGGGGTTTTTGGAGGGGTAACAGGGAAAGGGGATACCATTTGAAATGTAAATAAAGTAAATATCTAATAAAAACAAGAAAGAGTTTAAAAAAATCAGAGGTTTTCCTGAAGAGAATCTTGAATGAGGAGGTAGTTGTATGAGGACAGGGAGACATCTCACATAGAAGAAACAGTGTGTGCAAGGACCTAAAAGTAGTTTTACTTTGGGTTATGTTAAATTAGTTTCTTTTTCTGAAGGGCATACCATGTAATTTTTAGGAAGCACTTAGAAACCTGCTGAAGAAGGAGATAGAGAAGTAATTCTCAGATTGCAATTAAAGAAATCACCAGGCCAAAGCACCATATTCCAGTCGTTAGTGAGACTCAACAGAGGGCTTACATTCATTTTGATAGCCTTTATACTCTGGTGCCATTATGTTGAAAGTACCTGATTATGGGTGTTTTGCATGAGTGAATTCAATATTCCGTTTACTTAATTGGCATTGTTAAATTGGGTATATTTTCCTAAGATATTCATTCAAAAGATATTTTTCAAGTGCCTACTACAGTTTGGCAGACACTGTCCTCGGATCTGGAGCTATACCAATGAACAAGACAGCCATAGCCCTAGTAGAGCTGACAGGGAGACAGCTAACGAGTCATTGTGCAAAAGAAGTAAACTGGCAGTTTAGAACCTGAGAGGCACTCGGGAGACAGAGGCAGGCGGAACTCTGAGTGTGAGGCCAGCCTAGTTTACAGAGAGTTCCAGGACAGCCAGGGCTATACAGAGAAACCCTGTCTCAGAAAGAGGGGGAGGGAGGGGGAGAGAAATGGGGGAGGGGAACAGGGAGAGTAGAGGAGAAAGGAAAAGGAAAGAGCAGTTAGATTGTAGCTGTATTTTAAAGGTTGTGTCAACAGAATTTCCTAATTCCTCAGTAACTTACCGAAATTTAGTGGGATTCTGGTCTTTATTCTAGTGGGTGATCCTGCTTGCCAGTCAGTGAAAAGCCTTCATACTTGTTAGGTCTCAGGACATCCATATATATCCAGAAATCCCCCAACTGCACCCCTCACATATAATACCACTATATTTCACATAACTAATAATTTAAAATTTCGCTTGCTTTATTATGTTAATCTTTGTTTACTTCCTTTTAGTTAGTTAAGAAAGTATAAGGCCATGACAGTACTTGACTTTCATGAGGGAAATTTCAGTTTAACTTGTCTCGTGTAGCTAACAATTATACATCCTCATTCTCTTCCCCGCTCTGCTCTCTCCATCCCCCTCTTTCTTTCTTCTCTCCTTCTCCTTTCCTGCCTTACCAGATGATCTAAAAGCAGACTTTATATTGATTAATTCTATTTTTCTTCTGCTTGGTAGCTGTTTCCTTTTGAATTCATAATAATGAAGTTGAAAGAGGTGTTTTGGTTAGATTTGAGCATATAAGTAACACATGGCYGCAGTGGAAGCTGCTGGCTTTGGAGAAGCAGTTTCTCAAGAAATTGCACATTTTAAAATGGTGAGTCTTTGCAATTGAGGGAGCCATGTCATGATGATGTAGGATCTCCCAGCAGTCTACTAGTGAGATTGGGGCTTGACACTGGGTTGTGGAAAGCTTTCTAAGATGTTTTAATATGCTCACGTAGTGCCCTGGCCTTTGCCCAGTAAATGCCAGTAATATCTCCAGCCCTCCCAAGTTGTGGCAACCAAAAATGTCTCCTGAAGCATAAAATTGCCCTTAGGTAACGCCCATTGTTGTAATACTATATTGCATTTTGCCTCCTTGTAGACATTAATTGAGATATGCATACTCTTTTTCATGCATCTTCTTCCCTTCTTTATCTTGTGAAAAGTTGGGGAGACTCCCATTATGATAAAGTGATTCCCCCCTTTGTCCTCTCACACCTGAATTCAGAGTATTTTAGATGGAAATCAGACCATTGTGAAGGTCAGTGCAGCTCCTGGTTCTTTGGCTGATTTTTGACCTGATTCTCTCAGCTCTCCTGAACCCCAAAGCATCGCCTGGGTTTGCAGAGACACAGAACACTTCAGCCCTCTGTTTCTCTCTTACTCTGGTTCAACTTGAAGACAAAGGAAATTGAAGACAAAGGAAAGCAGTTCAGCGTCCAACCTGCTGGCCAAGCTCACTACTCTCCATTCTGAGTGGGGCCCGGCACAGGAGGTTCGAGGGCTCAGATTTTAGTTCTCAGAACTGCCAGCCTCCGGTGCACATCCACTCGGCTCAGGCCTCCTTCCTCAGTGCTTCTGGGTGTGCTTCCTCAGTGGTTTCCTTTGCAGCCTTTGTCAGCACGCCTGACTGCTCTTTGCACCCCTTCTGCTCTCAGTTCTCCTTTCACCTGCTAAGTGCCTGCCTTTCTTATAAATGTGCACTCTCCACAGTTACAGTAAACAGGGGTGGCCGCAGCGGTGTGGATTTCGTGCACTATTCCTTCCGCACTGGCATTTCCTTTATACCAGCTGCCACAGTTCCAAAAGCCCCTGTGTTAGAGTTTTAAAGAATTACTTGTCATCAAAACCAACTCAGGTTTAATTCTTTTCTTAATTGAAAATATTTTTCATACAATATATTCTGATGATGGTTTTTTCCTCCGCATATTCCCAGTTCTTCCCCACCTCCCTTCCCATCCAGACCCACTCCTTTCTGTCTTTATTATAAATAGCACACTGATAATTAGTACTTGAGCATGACTCTTAAGGTCCTTGAGCATCTAAAACACATTTTGTTTGATTATAGGCTCTTAATCATTGGACTCTAAAAAAAAAAATTCTTACAACTTTTTAAAGGATGAATATTTCTTTTGCTTATTGAAATAGCTCCTTCCAATACTTCTCTCCTGAGCCCAGGGAAGCATGTATCATATAACCAGACAGGTTATAAAACATTTCTATCTCTAGTAACTTTTGAAATGCTATCAAAGCGGGTAGGGGGTGCCAGATGGCAATCCCCAGCTCTAGGCTGCACTCCTGAGATGCTCAGCCATTCCCCTTTGTGGTCTGCCTGCAGGCTTCCCTTTCACCTGCTTATTCCTCAGAGCTTCCACTCCGACAGGCTGTAAGACCAGGAAGTCCTCACCAAGTCACAACCAAGGGGCGTCTTCCTCTCCTACCCAGGGAAGGCAGACTTGCTTCAGATTACATAGTGCATCTTAAATTTTGTTCGCCCAGTCTTAATGGTTTGAATTCCTGGTTTATAATTTCACAGTTGCCTTAAGGAAAGTGTGCATGAGGAAGGAAGAAAGGGGAATCATGCCTGTTTTCTCTAGTTAAAATATTATATGAGATTTCTAAAATACAAACTTTAAAATTAGGGTACATTTAGAAAGTGATACTTTATATGAGGTATTTTTCTATAATATCGAATTGCCAACTCTTCAATACATGAAAAATTCAACATGATTTATAGAAATCATACAAAGGCAAATATATTAAATAAACTCAATATATATATATTATATTATATAATTTAATATAGCTCCCATTTCCTGTCAGAATGAGCAATCTGAAGAGAAACAGCATACTTCTTTGCATATCACCTTTTAAATATTAGTAATTTTAGTTTGGCAATATCATTTATCTTTAACATAGTAAATAGAACTGGAAAGCATTTTAACAAACCAGAAAACCAACAGCATCAACAAGAAGAAGACAAGATCTCATTATGCAGGCCTAGCTGGCCTGAAAACCACAGATCTGCCTGCCTCTGCTGGGATTAAAGAGGTGCACCACCACACCAGGCTTCTAACGGGAATGTTTTTAAATTATTTTATTATTTTATGTGTATGGGTATTTTGCTTGCATACATGTCTGTGTCCTTGGAGGGCATTAGATTCTCCGGAACTAAAGTTACAGACAATTGTGAGCCACAGTTTGAGTGTTAGGATTCAAACCCAGGTCCTCTGAAAAGCAGCCATTACTCTTAACAGATGAGCCATTT
>BDUI01000774.1:110175-150306 GCA_002335545.1 Apodemus speciosus
TGCCTCCCAAGTGCTGGGATTAAAGGCATGCGCCACCACCGCCCGGCTGTCGTCCACTCTGAATATCTCTTTCTATGCTTCTAGACCATCAATCTAGCTTGGCAATAAAGCTAGAAGAAATGCCTATTCCTGCTGGTTCTAGATGGCTGTTCAGTCCTGAGAGCTAGGTATACTCACTGACATCTACAGTACCACAGCCTGGAAAGGACGCAGACAAATGGTCATTCCAGAAGAGTAAGGGAGCACCTCTCCCACCCCTCTAGGCTGTACCCATCACTTGAGCTTTCACTATTATGAGAATAATAAATATCCAATCATTGGATCAGGAGACTCACTTGCATTACTTGGCTGTCTTCTCCTAATTGCCACACATACTTGGAACCATGTCATATTTACCCACAAGAGCTGACCCCATGTGTCCTGTGTTTTTCAAGCCTTGTTGGCCACAAAGGGGAAGTGAATATGAGCATGCATGCAAACCCGACAGTTCCCTTTGCAGCCAGCTCAGTGTGTTCACTTAAAAATATAGAGGAAATGGTGTTTTTCTTCTGAATACGACTGAATTTCCCCATACAGATGAGCATTTCTGCTTCTGACAGATGGAGAGGGGGTGTGGAAAAGAAGAGTGCATGCAGTTATGAGAAAAGGGTCTTAAAAGAGAAAGTAGGGACACGGAGACAAAACTGAACTGGGGAAGAGAAAGAGGTGCTGCTGAGTACAGGAAAGGAAAACAGCAGAAGGGAGTGTCCGAGGTGCTAAGAACATCTCACTTGGAGGACAGCAGAAAGAGGCAGGAAGGAAATAGAGAAAGGAACTGCTATTAAAGGACTCTCTGTAAAGTCTATGCCAGCAGGATTAGCAGAAGGCATGAAGAACTTTGATCTAGAAACTTGTAGTTGGCCAATATTTGAAAATAGGATAGACTGGCAATGGTGGTATTCACTTAGAATCCCTGAACTTGGAAGACTCCATCATTAGAATAGTATGTTGATTGAATGCCAGCCTGGGCTATGTGAAGAGTTCCTACCTCCAAAAGAACAAAAACAAAAATAACCCAGCAGAGGGATTAGGGAACTCACTTGAGTTCCTACCATTGAGGCAGAACTCTAGGGAAGTGGCCCTGTTGCTATTTTCTATTACAGTGTGATGACTAGTTCAGCAATCCAGTTTATACATAAAAGCCAAGGCTCAGATACATATTAATGTATCTTCTGGCATCTTTCCAGATGCCCTCACATTCTTTGTCTGCTTCCTGAGTCTCAGTATGGTCTGGCTAGCATAAAGTTGAATGGCTCTGCTACCTCTCCAGATACTGCTGTTAGGAATGCAAGCTAGGATTCAGTTCACTTTGTTTCTTCTAGATTTGGCCCAGAGTCACTTTCATTGTATACCTCTCTACATCTCATGTTTACCCTCAGCTTCCAGCTGTGTATTTCTGCCTATCCCCTGGTATTTGGCTATTTGGATAATATACCAAATATTTTCTGATTGCTGGGTACTTTTATTGAGTCACTTGACCCTCTTAACAACTCTCTGAGTGAGGTCCAGCCATTACTCATATTTTTCTCTGGAAGAGAAAGAGCGTGTCCAAGGCAACTTAGAAAGGATGGAGCAAATATTTGAACTCAGGCAGTCTATTATGTTCATTATTTACTGATGGGTTAGGAAGCTCTGAGTTGCATTTGACCTCATCAGGCGTCTTCCCATGGTCATATCGATAAGTTACAGATGGTACTCCATATCCATTGGCCAACACTGATCCACTGGATGGAATAGGCAATACTGACACTTCTCCTACACAGCTTCCCCTTAATTTTCTTTCATTCTCTAGTGAACCACTAATTCTTTCTCATGACATGTTTAGTATTTAATCAGGGTGTCTGATCTGAGACATTGTGCTTCTTAAAAGTATTTTTATATTTTTATACACAAGTGCTTATGTTTTGTACTTTTAACACTCAGAAAACATTTCTATTTTTATGTTCTTGGAAGTTCTCTCATTTGATACCTCAATACTATTTGTGAGTGAAATGCTAAGCTATCAAAAATATGATCTGATCTATGAATTTTAGAGTTCGTAAGGAATGTATATTAAGACTAGTAACTAGCTAGATGTATTTTTTAGTTAGTTAGTCAGTCAGTCAGTCAGTTCCTTACTGCAGTTTGTTCTGCCTCCTTTCCTCCTGGACCCACACTGCCACCTCCCCTCTCCACCACCACCCCCATCTACTTCTCCTCCATTTCTCTTCAGAAAAGGGCAGGCCTCTCATGGGTATCATCCAGCCACAGCATATCAAGTTGCAGTAAGATTAGACACCTTCTCTCCTATTACGGCTAAACAAGATAACACTGTAGAAGGAAAGAATCCCAAAGGCAGCCAGTAGAGTCAGAGATAGCCCCTGATCCCACTGTTAGGAATCCCACAAGAAGACCAAGGTTCACGACTGTAACGGATGTGCAGAGGACCTAAGTCAGACCCATGCAGGCTCCCTAGTTGTTAGTTGGTCCCTATGAGCCTGGGTTAGTTGATTCTGTGGATTTTCTTGTAGCAATCTTGATCCCTCTGGCTCCTACAATCTTTCTTCCCCCATTTCTGTAGGATTCCCCAAGCTTCACCTGTTTGTTTGTGGGTCCTTCTGCATCTATTTCCATAATAATAATAATAATAATCAGTTCTCTGATGATAACTGGACTAGACATCAACCTATGAGTACAGCAGAATATCATTAGGAGTCATTTCATTGCCTTCTTTCTTTTTTGTCAGTCATGTTTGGTTCTATTGTGGGTCTCTGGGCTATCCAGCCTCTGGGTCCTGGCCCTGCAGGCAGTGTCAGGGGTGGGCTCCCTCTCATGTCATGGGTTACAAGCTGGACCAGTTATTGGTTGGCCACTCCCATAATTTCTGCCTCACCTTTACCCCAGCACATTGTGTAGGTAGGATAAATTGTAGGTCAGTTTTGTGGCTGGTTTGGTGCCCTAGTTCCTCCAAAAGAAATCTTGCCTGGATACAGGAGATAGCCAGTTCAGGCTCCGCATCCTCCATCGCTAGGAGTCTTATGGGTTAGATTTATTGATAGAGAGGGTGTTTGTTTGTTTTTGTTTTGYCCTTGATATTGTCGCCTGGTAGAAGAAGCCATTGAACTAAGTATAAGTACATGCAAGTTGAAGTTATTTGTGATCCATTTTAACAAGAAAGGATTGAGGTCCAGAATATATAAAGAAGTACTTCAACAATTTTCAGTAAAGAAAAAAAGTTAAGCAACTGAGGAGGGGATGGAAGTGCTTCTATGAACAGATCATTCAACCAAGAGAAAACCTACATGCAGGAAGTATTACAGATGAGACTCCATTGCCCTAGTGATCAGGAAAGTGCACACTGAAGCCACAAGGAGATATCATCTTACACCTATCTGATTAACAAAAAGTAGTGTGTGATGAAACCAAGTGTGGGTGAGGATGTGGGCAGCTAGGAGCTCATCTCTGCCTACTTGTGAGATTGGGTGTATAAATAATAAAATTGCTTTGGAAAATGGTCAGAACTGGGATATGCTGAAGACCTTCCTAGTCTTACGTCCAGGCATTGTTGCTTGAGGTGTCAACTCTAAGAAACCTCCATGCAGGGACCCTTGGCGAGCAGAAGACTGCTCCTCTCCATGGCTCCTACTAACACAACAACTGGAAACCACCTAAATGTCCGTTGGTAGGGGAAATGGAGAAATGAACTCACGTTGATTTGTGTCCTATAACACTTCATCCGTGAAAAGAAATAAAGCTTCTGTGTTAGGCACAGATAACTACAGTGGGGAAGCTATAAAATGATAAAGTAGTACTTACACCACGTGTAAACATTTTTTTAAAAAAGAAAGTGTAGCTTATTATACACATATGTGTTATAAAAGTACAAAAAATACTTACCCAAGTATAAGTAATGGCTAACTGTTGCTTTCACTGGGTGACCAAAGCTAAAAGCAACATATATATCCAAACTGTAACTGAAAAAAATCTTTTCTAGAACTCATCTTGTGATGGTTCTTTATGTGTTTTTATGAACCTGAAAAAATTAAATTAGGCAAAATGTACCAATTTACCTTTTTTTTTTTTTTTTTTTTTTTTTTTTTTTACAAATATGTTCCACATGTCTGGGTTTGCACTGAATTAGCTTTCAAGATTCAAGTAGAGCTTGCAAAATATRCAAATGTATGACAGCCAGAAAGCCAGTCTTGAAGGTTTGGAGGTTTTGACATCATACAATTTTAATGTTAAAAGCTTTTACACTAATTGTATATTAATAGTACTAAGTTTTGAGGAGGTTGGGGTTGTTTGTTTTTAGTAATTATCATCTTGAAGACTTAAGAGAAATAGCTCAGTTGATAAATTGCTTGCTACACAAACAGTAAGACCTGGGTCTAATCCCCAGCATGTATATAAATATGTGTTTACTTTGATTCCCATTTTACTGCTTGTAAACATGAGGGAAGAAAATCAGAGACAGTGGAATTTAGGACAAACCTGTTCTCCAGAACTATGACCATTGTTCCCACCACCACGTCTTCATCTGCAAACCTAAACCGAACTAAGACATTTCAGCAGCCACTCATCTGGACATTTCTCTATAGAGATTGCTATCATACATTAATACAAAACTGTTTCCCATCCACAGATGATTTAGTCATCTATGTTTTTTAACAACTAACTTCTTTATTTACAACTAACTTTTAATTCCATTTAAATTTCCTTTGGTGTGGTACAAGGTGAGGATATAAATTGGCTTTTTATTCTAAATTTGCACAACTCTATTAAGCTATCTCTTCCTTCTTGAAGCTCTTTGCAGTGGTCCCTTTATTTGCAGTAATTTTCTCTCAGGGAGAGGGATGTGTAAGAGTTACCTTAGAAGCTTTTCAAAACCATGCACACCTTAACTGTTAGGTCTCCCTCTGATTAGTTCCTACCCACTTCTGAGCGCCAGTCACATGTCATATACTCTCCTCACATCATCAAGGGTCTACTTCAGAGGTGTAGCCCATTCCCCTGCTAAGTTTTTCTCTGCATTTGCTCCCTTGTTTGTTTGTTTTTTAAATCGAAGGATAAGAATGTGAAGTAAGTTTCTATCATCAGATTAAGTATCCCTTATCTGAAATGTTTAGGACCATAAATGTTTCAGATTTTGGAGTTATTCTGATCTAGGAATATCTGCACAGATTTTGCTGGCTGAACATTCCTACCCTAAAATTCCACTATCTAAAATTTTTAAATATTTCAGATTTTGGAGCATTTTAACCTTCAGGGTTTGAAATTAGGTATGCTGAGTATGTCCTTTAGAAACCTAAAAAATGATAATTCTGCAGCATTCATATTGTCTCTTGAAATTTTTTCTACTTTGTGTTTTCTGGGTAACTTTAGGCTTTGGTTGAAATTGTAATTTTATTAGTTCTATTTTTGTATAAGCAGGATTAGTCCATTTGCTTATTAAAAGTCATGGCTTATATAGAATTGTTTTTTCTAACATGGTAGAGACAGACACCATCTAGCCTGGCTGTGTCCGTAGTACTTTCCCAAAATCAACAGTAGTGCTTAGCACTGAGATGTCACTCAGGGCGCCAGGCAGTTCATGATGCCCTTATATGGCATTGCACATGGGAGATAGTATTTAGAAGATTGTTCGGTCTGCAGATCTTTTGCAAGGTGAAGATATGCATGTTCTTCTGAATTTCCTTTTTTCTGTGTATATGTAGAACTAAGCCTTATGTTGGCAGATAGAAAGTCAGTATTTCCTAAGTGTATACACCAATGATCAATAAGACGTTATATGTAATAAATATCCCTAAATTCAGTGAGTTGGTAGCATTTTTTTTAATTCTGTAACTATTCCCATGATTCAGGCTAATTTAAGGAATGTTTAAAAATGAAATTTCTATCAGTAAGGATGACTATAATCAAATTTTACTTTATTACAGTTAGCATAAGTTAATTCAGTAAAATGTTTTCAAATATTTTATAGAAATCATCATTTACTTCAAGGCCAGTTTGGTCTACATAGTGAGTTCTAGGCCAGCTGTGGCCCCATAGTAAGACTTTAAAAAAGAAGTAGTAGTTGTTGTTATTGTTATTGTTGTCATTGTCATCATAGTCATCATTGTCGTTGTCATCTAGGTGTAAAACTAACTCTGTTGTGAGAGTGTTAGAGTGCCAAAGCATTCTGACTTTTAAGTTTCTATGATAGAAACTTAAATCATAGATTTGTGGAGTTTGTCACAGCAGTCTTTGACATATTTAGACAATGGCATTCTGGTTCTGTGTAAGAAAAAATTTGCGTAAACACTGGCCAAATTTGTTCAATTTCTCTAAGGATACCTACTGTCTAGATTGCAATATATAATGCTCCTTCAGCTCTATCCAGAATAATGACTGGATAAGAGCGAATTAGGCATATCTTTTCTTTTACATCGTTCCCACCCCATCTTATTTGTTTATCTTTTCTTCCTTTGTTCATTCATACTTGGAAAATATTGCTTCTGACTTGACAAGCTACACTGATCTAGGAGTCAGTGATGAGCCCCTACCCTTTAGAACTTAGTCTTTGTTCTTGAACATACATGAAGTTTTCTGTTTGCTCTTTTTAATTTCAACCTGCAGGTTTTCTGTATTGTCACAAATCTTTCACTCTGAAATTTATCAGACTAGAACTTATGTACTTAGGTTTAATACACGTTAAGCTTTTACCATGTTTGTGCCAAAGTCTTCATGTGTGACCATTAAGTTTAAATTGGTCTATATGTTATATATGTTATCATTCATGCTCTGATTTTTTATTTATATGGGCATAAAAAAGATAGTATTTTAATATTTTACATAAATAATTTCATATAGTCCATACCTTTTTACTCTTGAGTGTGGTTTTCTTTCCTGTTCAATACTATTTTTTATTCTATATTATTTTTTAATGTGTATGGGTGTTTACATCGCCCCAGGAGGCCAGAAGAGAATCCACTGAAACTGGAATTACAAATGGTTGTGCTGGGAATCAAACCCAAGTCTTCTGAAGAGCAGCCAGGGCTTTACATTTCTCCAGCCCACTCAATATTATTTTTGTGATGTCCCAATGTCTGGTGTGTGTGTGTGTGTGTGTGTGTGTGTGTGTGTGTGTGTGTGTGTGGTGTTGCATTGAAGTATTAAAGGTATTTCATGTTGTAAACCACAGTTTATTTCTTCATGCTTTTACTTGGACATCCTTAATTGTTCCAAGTTATGAGTATATTGCATATACGTTCTTATGTATGTATCTGCATGCTCTTGTAAGAGGTATACCTTGCAGTGAACTTGCTGGGTCATATTATCACATGTACAGCCTGTGTCAAAGTGTGAAGTAGGTGAATAATTTATGAATCTGCATTAAGTCATTCCTTTTGCCAGGCTATTGTGTTCTTAGCTTGACTGTTTAGTATTTAAATTCTTCACATTTTTGTCTAAGCAGCAATAGTGGGCAATCTCACTTTTATTAGAATTTTATTATTTCATCTGTTAGCAGAGATTTAGACATAAATGAATATAGCATACGTGATGCAAGATTTTGAAGTATACTTATGTTCACTGACATTTCAACTTAGCCCCCAAATTACTTTATTTTTAAACATATGTAAAATTAGTATCAAGTGTCTAACTTTAGTAAAGTGACTTGAAAAAACAATGACATTTTATCTGTTGTTTTGTTGTTAAATCCATGAACTTCACTTAACATTGTAACCATTGTTAAAAGTGTTAGCTTAACAATGTATTCTGTGAAGATTCTACATATAGTTCTAAAATCTAGGGATTAATATAAGCTTTTCTTTGCTTTGAACTATTTTTGCTATTAAGCAAGTGAAAGACCACTTCTAAAGATCTGGCTTTTGGACATACTAGGACTTTGTCCCATAATTTGACCAATCTCAAGGAATGAAGAGGCTGGTTTATGTCGTTCATTTTAGTACATTTGCCTCAGTTGTCCTTAGTGCTGTGCTGCAGCGTTTTGGCTGTCACAGACAGATCATGCAGGGAATGCCCTGGCTTAAATTCCGAAGTGCTTTCACTTCTGCTTGCTTCACTTTGAAACCTTCTAAAAAGAAGTTGACACATGATTTTGCGAATATTACTGGACATCAGGAAATACATGACAGGATCCAAGCAGCTGTTGAAAGAGGAGAAAACCAGCATGATCTCGTTGGTTTTGTGAATGATTTCCTTCCAGTAACAAGAAGATACATTTAGCTGTGAAGAAATGTAAATGAATCGAAAGGCATGGTAAGGCACAAAGCATATAGTAAAAATGATCAGTACAATAAAGGAGTTCCGGGCTGTTGTAGTATATTTGCCAGAGTTAGGAAATTTTGACCTCCGTTTAGAAATCCTCATTAGATTCTTGCCAATCTTAATATATGAGAGGATTATCAGTAGGAAAATAAGCCAGAACATTACTACAAGAACAAAGTTAAAAATTGCTTCTCCCTTTGCATTATGTCTATCTCTGTAATGGAAACACATTGTGGAATTATGGCCTCCCTTCTTCAGTGTCAAAATGATCATAGTTAAAAATCCAGCAAGAGCAACTGTCCATACTATACAGCAAACATAAATACTTTGCTTAGTGGTTATTGCCCTTCTTTGTTGTATAGACCGATTGATTTTTATATAGCGATCCAAACTGATAAACCCAAGCAAAATAATGCTAATGTACATGTTCATGTAAAATAGTGTCCCCACCACTTTGCAAAGAATCACACCTAGCGTCCACTTATTTTGGTTGATGTGATACATTATGCGGAAAGGGAGGCAGAAGATGAGTAGAAGGTCTGCAACGGCCACATTAAGTAGATAAATTTGAATGGAATTTCTTTTGCGGTGAATGCCCAGAAATACATAAAGGGCAATGATGTTTCCAACTAGTCCCACAAGGAATATAACAGAGTAGAAGGTTGTTAACACAGTAGATAGTAATTTTTCATCCATTGGACAGCTAGTGACATTTGGTGCTCCTGAGAAATTTTGTGAGGCTTGGTCACTGTAGTTAGATATAAAGTGCATTCCATGGGAGGAGCAAAGCCAGCTGTCAACTGAAGTAGTCGTCATTGTTACCGTGTGACTTCTCAATGTCTTCTGTAACTATCAGGAAAGAGTGCTAAATGACATGCTCTTTGTACTTCTTTGTGTCTTCAGATTTTCCTACAACAGAATGCCAAACATTGAGTCATTTGTTATGATAACAACAGCTACTTTAACATAAAGTATAGATAAAGGATTTCATTTCAGACCTTATTCTACTTGGCTCCATTTTGCTATCTACACATGTATAGTAGCATTATTGCATCACAAATCAGCAGTAAATACAGTAGGATCTCCCTAACCTTTTCTGTTGCTATGGCATGCATACAGAGTTCATTTCATTTATTAAAGTAAATAATTGAAAGAAAAATAATTGAACCATATGATAATCTTTTCTTAGCGATACTGTTTGGGGAATAGAAATAGTCAAAAGAAACAGCTGCTCATTATCCTTTTCAAGGATAAATGTCAGTGTCCCCTAATGGTGCTTCTAGCCGTGAGTGAGCTGGGCCCTTGCTGATCCTGCTTGACTTTAGGAATGCTTCCTGTTCTGCCCTGTCCTCTCATAGCTGGCATCCATTCATTTTGCCATGTTATCACTGTAGTCCTGTACCCTTCCACAGTGAGAATAAGAAAGAGGATCCTAAATTTCTTTATTCACCTAAGACCAAGATAGGAATATTAAAGTTACTTATCTATAGAGATATGCAGTTAAAAAAAAAAAAAGATCAAGACTGGCACCTGCCTCCTCTCAAAGACTCTTGTAGTACTTCACAGGGGAACATAGTGGTAAAAAAAACCCAGATCAGATAGCATCCAATAAACCAATCCCAGCCTAGAAGCATAGGACAGTAATATAGATGGGAAACAGTACCGTGGACTCTGAGATTATGAGAGGTTAACTAACTAAACATTAATTTTGCCCTGGGTTATATCATTTGAGATTGTCACCAGAACCTTAAGTATATCAGTTTTACTTGTTCCCAGTGCTGCTTGCTATTGAATAATTCTTGGGCATTTGACTGTTGGGACCGTCAAATATATGTAAGGAGAATTCAAGCAGGTCTCCTCACATCCCTTTCTTTTTTTTTTTTTTTTTTTTTTTTTTTTTTGGTTTTTTTTCGAGACAGGGTTTCTCTGTGTAGCCCTGGCTGTCCTGGAACTCACTCTGTAGAACAGGCTGGCCTCGAACTCAGAAATCTGCCTGCCTCTGCCTCCCAAGTGCTGGGATTACAGGCGTGCGCCACCATGCCCGGCTCCTCACATCCCTTTCTTACAGCCACTGTTCTATTTATCTGTAAATTCCTTTCAGGGTGTAAGATAGACTATATCAGAATATAGATGAGATGCCTCAGAAAGGGAAAGGAATGCTGTGTGCCAAGCTTAACTACCTGAAACTGATCTCCAGGATCTACATGGTAGAAGAAGAGAACTCATTCCACAAGTTGTTCTCTGACTTCCAGRTGTATGTGGTGACACAGACTTGTCACAAACAAACAAATAAATGTAATGACAATTAAATACTTCAAAGCAGGACCTCCAAATTATACTTAACTTCATAATCAAGGGTAAATGATCATTACTAAGCCTCTTTTCTCGTTTGTTAAAAATGCAAAGCTTTTAAGTGAAACACTTAACCCCATATATAGTAAGTATTCAAAATAGTTGGCTTTGGGCCTGGGTCTTATAGCTCAGTGATAGAACACTTGTCTAGTAGGTGTGCAATCCTAGTTTAGTTCTCAGCACTGAAAAAAGCTATCTTTAAAAAAACTAGGTACCTAATAATCCATCTAAACATTACACATTTGCTTAAGTACTGCTTGGACATTAAGACCAATATTAACAATATTAAGATCGAGACCCTGTTCTCAGTAAGCAGTTTTAGAAGACTGTATGTTCAAACCCTAAATGCAGTATTAAAGATTAGGTCTTTTTTTTTTCCGAGACAGGATTTCTTTATGTAGCTCTGGCTGTCCTGGAACTTACTCTGTACATCAGGTTGGCCGTAAACTCAAAGAGCCACCTTTCTGTACCTCTTGAGTGCTGGGATTAAAGGCATACACCACCATCTAGCTATTAAGGGTAGATCTTAATTATGATAATCAATTTTTTGTGTTGTCATTGTTTTTATGGTGCTGAGGATTGAACTCAAAACCTTGCACATACTAGGCAAATATTCTACCACTGAATCACATCTCAGCACAATAGATTTTTCAATTTTTGCTTCCTTTTAAAATCGAGCAGTTTTAGTATACAAATGTATTTCACTAAATATGGCATTTTATACATTCGTGTCATTGTACTTTGCTCATATTCACTCCCACCACTCTCCTCTGCCCATCTGTTTGATTCCCTCCCCAAAACTGTACCTCTCTCATTTGACGTCATATGGATGGATGAGTAGATAGGTAGAGAAACATAAATATTTAACTGTATAATCTATATGAAAGAAAACATGCAGTCTTTGTGTTTCTTCACCTTCTTTAGTCCCCCTTGTTCTCCCTCGCTTAGACCCATTCCTCTCCACATCCTCCTCCTCCTTCTGTTTTTATGTCTTCTACATACTACATTTTTATATCTAGATTCTGTATATGAGAATAAACATGTAACATTTGTCTTTGCATAATTTCTTGATTCGATGCTATATAGAGAGAAAATATTTGGAAAAATGTAGTCTCTCTTAAAACTATATTTTGGTCAAGCACGGGCTTTTAATAGAAAGTAACGCTCAGCTTTAAATGTCTACAGACTGAAGGAAGGAGTTGATTTCAAGGAAGAGGAAGTGGCTGCTGAGGAGGAAGCTCTGTTAAACCATCTTGAGAAAGGTCTCCACAGTTTAGGACCATGGAAGGAGAAAGAGAGAAGGGGACTGGGAGGAAGGGAGAAAGGGATGAAGGAAGAACTGAGGCTGTGTCTCAGATGGAGGAAGACAGATTTCACAATGCTTGTAGAAATATCCAGGCCTGTTTCTTGTGATCTGAAGTCTTAAAAGGAAGAAACAATCTAGGAAAGGTAACAGGCTGCTAATACTGCGAAGTACATTGTCAGTAATGGGGAGAGAAACCTATGCTGTAACACAGGAAGCCCTCAGAGGCTCAGATAGATTTTAAACCCTATTAGGATTAAGAACCAAGTCCATTTTGTTTGCCTCTGTGTACCAGGTATTAAGCACAATAAATATTACTGAATGAAAGAAGGCGTTTGGAAAAGTAGATGTAAAGTGTTAAAAGTACAAGTACTGGAAGTTTCAACTGTATTCACAATTACACAGTTCCCTGTCCTCTATCAGCAATGTAATATAGTCACAGCAAAAACTAACCCCATCTTTGATTTAACTCAAAAATCTGTGGTATTTTAAATAAAAATTTTTACTGTTAACCTGCATTCTGCCCCAGGCTAATAGTCTCCCCTGAAATATCTTTTTTTTTTAATCTCCCCAGTGGTGTACTTAAGAAAGACCGTGCACCAAACAGGGAGAAGTGGAATTCAAATATTGTTGTAGATATAAGTTGAAGGAAATAAGCGCATTAACCTATAGATGAGAATGTTTTGCAAGGCCATGAAGAAGAGGATCTCCCCTTCTTAGTCATGTGTGCGGAGAGCAAAGCAAGGACAAACGCTGGAAAGAGCAGAGACAGGTATTGTCTCCTTGTGAGGTAATGCTTTTGCAGAATGAAGCAGTCTAGCTCAGAAGGCACAGAGTCTTCGAGCCAGAGACTCAAAGCTGCAGCACTTTGTAGGAGGGATTGGTGCTCTAGTCTGTGGATGAGCATCTCTTTGAAGATATCAGTGTCTAGCTTCTACCCAGATACCCTTATACAGTTGTTCTGGAATGGGCTTGATACACTGGTTTAAAAATTCRTGACAAGTATCTAGTGTGTAGTCAAAATGGAACACTTGTGCTAAATGATCAAATGATTAATCATTATTTAGCACTTACTGTGATCCAGATACTGTTTGAACATATGATGATTATGATACAATTTCTCTTATGTTCTCTTTTTTATAAGAATTTCTATTTATTTTATGTATGTGAGTACACTGTAGTTGTCTTCAGACATACCAGAAGAGGGCATCAGATCTCATTACAGATGGTTGTGAGTCACCGTGTGGGAATTGAACCCATAACCTCCGGAATAGCAGTCAGTACTCTTAACCACTGAGCCACCTCTCTGGCTCTATATAGTCTTTATAATAGCATGTAAGGTAAGGAAGGAAAGTAGGTACTATGGTCTCAAAGCTCTTAAGTGGTAGTACCCAAGTTGGGACTCAACTCTGACTGAAAGACAGTGAACCTCCTTGGTAAACTTCACTTCTATCATAACTGATCACTGTTGCCTTATAAATGTTGAATTCTATCAACTAGTAGTAGTTTAACAGGATTCCTTTACCCTATCTACTTTAGTTGTTTTACCAAGAGGTTGTACTGTCTAGCTTTGCTCCTCTGGAAGTTATTAATCTTTCCATTTGCTAGGTCTATAACAGTATGCAAGTAAACCCAGAGTTCATGGAATCAAATCATTAATCAGAATTTCTAGACTTATTTCTGGGCCAAAGAGCAATAATCAAGATGTTTCTAGGGAGATATCAGCACAGAGAACATATCCTGAGACCATTTCTTCAGCTCTAATGTGCAAGTAATTAAGTGATCAATAATAGTTGGACAAAGGCACTAATAAGTCTTTTGAGCTATAAGTGTCAAGTTGAAGGAGAATAAAGCAAAAGTGGTGTGTTTCAACAGCAACAGAACCATTGCATACAGTGCCGGATAGCAGCCAGCAGGCAGCCAGTGATTACCAACCAATTCACAAGTTACAGCCTGTCTCAAATTTGGTAACTAGTGTCACCTTTAAAGTAAATTGGGAGCTGGGTTTGGTGGCTCATGTATGCCTGTAATCACAGCTCTTTGGGAGTCCAGGGCAGGAGAATCACAAGTTTATAGCAATGCTGTCTAACTTAGTGAGACCCTGCCTCAAAAGAACAAGTTAAAAGAGGGCCAGGAACATAGAGTAGAGCAGTTGCCTAGAAGCACAAACCCCTTGGAGATCAATATCCAATACTACAAAAACAAGAAAGTAAATAAGTCATCCATAAGTCATCTGGCGTGTTGGTATCATTCACTCACTGATCATCATCATCACCATCATCATCATTATCATTAATTTGGGGGGGGGGTCAAGGCAGAGTTTCTCTGTGTAGCCCTGGCTGTCCTGGAACTCTGTAGACCAGGCTGGCCTTGAACTCAGTCTGCCTCTCTGCCTCCTGAGTGCTGGAATTAAAGGCGTGCACCACCATACCTGGATTCATTTATTATTCTTAAGGCTGTTTATTCATATTTCAGAAGCTACTTGTTTGATATAAGAATTTGCCCGTGAAGATGAGAAATAAGTGAGCATAGCCTGTTGACATGGCAGACGTGACTTGTAACTCATGCAGTAGTCCTGCTCACTGTCTAATAGCAGGTAGTGTTTGTTAGTCAGTAAAGCCCATTCCTAAGTTTGCAGCCCTGTGGGAGCACTCGTACCCCGACTGCCACCCATCCTACCTCTCCCAGGTTTTCTTCGGTGCCTATAGCCAATAAAAGGTCATTTAACATGTTGTTTGGGTGTTATTTCTATCAATATCATGTGTTGAAATACATACCTATTTGATAATGGACTGGTAATAATGACTGAATCTATTCGGGCCATACTTCAGAAGTCGTAGGAACTGCTGCATACAGAACAATTGAAAGTGTGTTACTTGGGAAACAATGATATTAGTACTATATTTAGCTTTGTTGTAAACTTAACTGTTTACTTTTAGTTTGATTGAATTAATTTTTAAAAGTATATTGTGCCTTATTTTTCTTCCCTAGAGTATTCTCTTTATTTAATTCCAAAACATGAAACTTAAATTGTAACTGGCCTGTACCATAAGATAGTAAAAATATAATAAAAATATTTAAAATGGGGAGACAGTATAGCATAGTGAAGTCAAGAGATAATAGATAAGAAATCTGTAGTATATTGCAATTAAATTTACAATGTCTGAAAATTGTTGATTCAAATACAGCTGCAAATTATTATGACTATGCACTGCCAATAAACAATGTGACTATTGTTCTTAGTCATTCTATCCAAAAAGACAGAGCCTCCTTTGAAAAGCAGAGGTGTCATCCAAGAGTTTATTCAGTGACTCTAAAAAGCAGATTTGTTGATAGCGGAATAGTGTTACCAGCATACATCGAGCTGCACTCTGAACATTCAAATAATCAAGTTTTAACTAAAACAAAGGCCCCCTTATGTGGCTTTTAAAAATCAGAGAATACTTACAGTTGAGGCTTTCCTGAAGTAAAAGGAGTAAACCCCCAACTCCCTAGAGCAGGTTGTGTCAGCTGGCTCTTCCATCCGGTGGTGGTGCAATCGGCTAGAGCTCTCTTCTTTTTTATATTCACATGTGGTACAGTTGCTTTTCCCCCTTTCTTTCTTTTTTCAATGTGACAGCCCTTGGGTCCTGTTTGGAGCTAAGAAAAGACACCACTCTTAGCAACAGCCTCAAGTTGAACTTTAGGAAATTGCATCTTCTATATAAGTCCCTTCTAGCCTAAACTAAGGAGTGTATCAGTCGTCCCCTAAGATGCCAACAAACTGTAAAATAAAAGCAGAAATGAGCAGATGCTGTCTTTCCTAAGAAATAATGAGTGATGTCCTATATGGATTTTAGAATACAACCCCTGAATTTCCATTTCCTTCTGGATTCATTTTAGAACTTGCTACCATCACAAAGTATTTCTGCCTCACAGTATAACTAGCATTGCTAATAGATGTTTTCTTTTTCTCTTTGGTTCTCCTTAAGTTTTATTTGTTCTCTGCATTTTTTTTAGTATCATTTTGTATCTTCCTTAAAGACCATGGATTTGTTTCCTATTAAAAACATCTTAAAATTTGGAGACTTATTCTCTCCTCAGCACAATAGTAAACTCACCCAAGTAAGCCGGAGTGCTCTCTCTTATTTCAAGGAAAATATGACAAGGCTCTGTAGCTTCCATTCTGGACACAGTCCACTATTTAACCACCATCAATTCATCTGTGTAACTGCTGGCCCTGCACTCGAGTGTCATTTCCTCTTTTGGCTGTTGTTTAGAACATGACTGTCATTCTCCAGCTTTGTCTAAATAGTATTTAACTCACTGGGCTTCATCTAACATATTAAGTATTTCTGGAAATATTCTTCTGAACCCTATATTCTCCAGAGCTTTTAGTTCAGTTTGTTTAAGAATTATAATATATGAGACCATAATTTTACATTGTTAGAATAAAAGTATTTTATAACTCTTACTTCCCCCTGAGAATCTCTTGAGAAGGAAGATGGTTATTGTATTTGTCCGGCAGTATTTTTTTTTCTTACTGTGGTAAAAACACACACCACTAGATTTACCACATAGCCAGTTTTGAATCTATCTTGCAGTGGTGCTGAGTGTACTTATATCATCAGCAGCAGATCATCATAGCATTTTCATGTTGCAAAATTAAACCTCTAAACCTATTATATTCGACTTTTCTCTGTCCCTAGTCCCAACATTGGCAACCATAATTCTGTGACATTGAGTGACATTATACAACCTTTCTGTGACTTGTTTACTTTACTCAGCCTACTATCCTTGAGGTTCGTCCATGCTATAGCATATAACATAATTTCCTCTGTTTTTAAGGCTGCATATCTCCATTGTTTGCCTATATTTCATTTTCTTTATTTACTATCTTTCAATAAGCATGTAAGTTTTCTTCACTTATGGGCAATTATGAATATTGCTGCAACAAACATGAATATGCAAATATCTCTAAAATTCTGGCAGGATTTTCATGACTAAATGAGTCCTAACGTGCTTTTTATCTCCTGATATACAATATCAATACTAGTTGTGTATTGTACTATTGTCCTACACTTATGCTATCCCATCTCAAAAATGTTTTTCAGCTTTAGTGTTCTCATATTGTAGCCACATTTTCTCATTGATGTAAGGTGGAAGTATTATCTTCTAGTTCCTGATCATTGTGAACTTTGTCACCATATCTTCTTTATGTGAAACCCAACCTTAGTGAAGTTCAGCTTACCTTCTCCAGTCCTGAACCTCCGCAGTGAAGATGAGGAGTGTTGGGTACAAGCACACAGTCACACAGAGACTTGTCTTCAGATTGGCAATCAGAAACCTTAAGGGGCCCCTGCACTGCCAGAAATCCTTAGTGTGAATTTTAATGTCCTTAGTCCTGTAATTCTCAAAGGATGACTTCCATACCAGTAGCATCAAAAACATTCAGAAGCTTACAACTGATGCATACTCTAAGCTCATCCAGACCCAAAAGCCAGAAAATCTGGGGATGAGACCCAACATCTTTGTGATGCTGGTGTTAAATGTAACCGCCACTGCCCTAGTTCATCCTCCCTCAGAAATAGTGTTTCACACCTTCAACCTTCGACCTTCTCAAACTGCCAGCAACCCATTTCCTTCCCCACTCTCGCCTAGGAGTTGCTTTTTGTTTCCCTAAGTAAACAGAAACACTTAGAAAGGAACCTCCTCTATATGTACAGGGTACATTAAAGGAAATGTATGCAATTTTATGTATGTTATTTCTTATTTTTAATATCCTACAAATAAGGAGGGTGATATTGAAGCATAATAAAAGAAAAGAAAAACTAGACATCTGAATATAATTTGTTTTGCAGTTTTGAGTTTGGAAGTACAAGTTTTCTGTAATTAAAACACCAAACTGCAAATCTAATTAAACTAAATGAGCCTCATTATATGATAAAATAAAAGCATAACCACATGAAGAAGTTATTTTAGGTTCCTTTAAAATAGGATGGGGGGGTTCAGGACATACTTTTAAACTTATGAAAAAGCTAGATTATACAGCTCAGTAATCAAATCGGGAAATTTAYATTAAAAGAATACCATTATGTATTTGACAATCCTTGTTACAAATTTCATCAGCTGCCCTAATAATATTTTTAGAGCAAAAATCAAAAGAAGATCACATTTTTCTGTGATTCTTCCTTAGTTTCACTGAAGCCCTTGAGTCCAGAGCGAGTTTTGAAGAATATAACCCTGCTACTTTCTAGAATGTCTCTTGGGCAGTTCTCTATTATTAGGTCTGATTGCACTGTTTGCCAAGGATACCACGACATAATTTTTAAGTCCTCTGTTAGAGGCACTGAACTTGGTAAATAAGTGAAATTTTATGATTGGTTTTGGAATACTTAAAGAGTAACAAATTAGGCTTAGTAAAATAAGAATGGCAGAAGGACTGGTCAGCAGGTGAAGGTGGGTACCCCCAAGCCTGATGACTGAGTGTGATCCCCAGAACCCACACGGTGAAAAGACTCCCCAGCATGCAATAAGGATACATGCTCCACAATGTTCATAGCAGCCTTATTTCTAATAGCCAGAAACCGGAAAGAACCCAGGTGTCCCTCAACGGAAGAATGGATACAAAAAATGTGGTATATATACACAATGGAGTACTATTCAGCACAATGGAGTACTATTCAGCCATTAGAAACAATGAATTCATGAAATTCTTAGACAAATGGATGGAGCTGGAGAGCATCATATTGAGTGAAGTAACCCAGTCTCAAAAGAACACCCATGGCATGCACTCGCTGATAAGTGGATATTAGCCTAGAATCTTGGAACACCAAAGACACAATCTACCTATCAAATGCTGTCCGACAAGAAGGAAAGAGTGGACCCAGGCTCTGGAAAGGCCCAATGCAGCATTGCAGGGGTATACCAGAACAGGGAAGTGGGAAGGGGTGAATAGGGGAACGGGGTGGGGGAGGGAAAAAGACATATGGGACATTGGGGGGCGGGGAAACCAGGAAAAGGAAAATGAAATGTAAATAAAGAATATATCCAATAGAAAAATAACAAAGAAAAAGAAAAGAAAAGAAACAACTGACATGTACAAGTTGTCCTCTGACGTGGCACACAGTTATACACACAAGGACATACACAAATGAGTGTAATAAAAAGCTTTGGAGAATAACAGGATGCCAACAATTGTTCATACAAGGTGATAGGTATGTGGAAGTTTATTCATTTTCCTGCAATTGTGTTACACGGTTGAAAGGGGGCTTCTTCAATTCCACATAATCCTCTAGCGGCATCCCCTGCCTCCATTCCTAGCACAGAAAACTTTGAAACTTATCTTTACTTACTGTCTCTACACCCATTCCCTGCAGAACCTAGTCTAATGGACATTTTTATGTCTATCATGTCAGCAGCACCACTTTTATCATTGATACTGTTGACTTCCAAACTGCCAAAGCTAATCATCTGTTCTCAGTTCTCAATTTAAATGGCTGTAGTAACACTGAACACTACTAAGCATTTCTTCCTTAAAAAGTTTCTTCCCCTGGCTTCTGAGATGCAAACTCTGATGTTCACCTTATTTCCCTGTCAGACCATTGTTTCCTTTTGCTAGATTCTTCTCATCTTTCTGCCCTCCATTTACCCACTGAGATCCAGCTCCCCATCYTCTTCTCTAATAGTAGTCAGTCCTCCAGAAGCGCCACTCATTTGTTATCGTGGCTGTTGATCCCCAAATTCACATCTCCAGTCCCAGCTCCTATTCTACCCTATTTTATAAGACTCAATAATAATCTGTCTTTCAAACTCTTCCTCTAGAATTCTCCATTTCAGTAAGTAGAGTCTTCATTTTCACTCCAAGACTTATTGTAAGAACCTGTTTCTCACGCTTGACCTGTCTCTTCCATGTATCCATCAGCAGCTCCTGCCAGCTTTACCTTTAGAACAAAAGTTCTTGTCATCTCTCTGTATCACCATCCTCTCATCCCTAAGCAGCTGCAGTGGCCTCCTTTGCCTCCTTCCTGTTTCCTGTAGTCACTGCTCTGCACTACTCAGCATGGTCCTTCCGAAACCCAAAAGTGAGTACAGTGCCCACCCTTCAGTCTCTGGGAACTTTTCCCGTCATGATCTGTGGGAAATCCATGATTTTAAGGATGTTTGATCACATTTTCTAATACTCTGCCTTTGCTCATTCTTTCCCAGCTAGCCTTCCTTCCAATCTTCATACATACCAAGCCTCTGCACATAACCGAACCTTTTCATTTATTGAATTCGCTGCCCAGAGCTTGCTTCTATGTGGCTTGCTTTTTTTCCCCTTCTTTACCCTAGTCTCTGGATTTTGTCTCAATAAGAAGGTCTCCTATGACACCCACCCAAGTAAAATAGCAGTTCCCTAATTTTACATTATATGCTTTCTGGCTTATTGTCTYGCCATTTGTATCTATATTTTATTTTGTTTTTATATTTTATTTTTTACTTGGTGTTTAAGTTTTATGACTCTTGACAGATAATTGGTTGAAAATGGCAGAACCCACATAGTGATGAGAATTTCATAGATTGTAGTATAACATTAACTTCAGAAGACATAGTCAACAGACTATGAAGAGTGTACCATAGGCTTCGGACTTAAATCTATACTTGTCCCTAAGAAGGTGATTAGATCCTTCCACCAACGTGACCAAGAGACCCTGTTTGGGTCTAAGCTGTATCCTTTTCTCCTGCGTCATGCCCATGCTTTCTTGGGCCTGCATGAGCTGGAAAAGAGCAGCATCCCCAGCTCCCATACATTCTTCGCACTGCTGTATCATGTCAGTTTGTTCACTATTCATCTGGATATCAGCCTTTCCTTTCTCCTTCCTTCCTTCCTTCCTTCCTTCCTTCCTTCCTTCCTTCCTTCCTAACTTGCTTCTTGCTGTTCTCATATACTATGTACACTTATATTTGAGAATTCATCTTTCTTTATCATAGACTATGTATTTTTCCGAAGTAAATTTCTAATGCTCTCAATGGGAAGAATAAGATCTTTCCCACTTTCACTTATCACCATCAATATCTGTGCGGGTACACTAGCTCAATTTTATTGYACAGGGTGGTAGGGGCCTTTTTTTTCTTATCACCTAAACTTATTTAAAATGATACCAATTCCCAATTCCCAACACACACATACTGGGTGGCTTACAATTACTTGTAGGYCCATCATATAAGAGAGAATAAGAAGTGTCATAACTTAAAAGGTTTGTCTTTTTATATTAGACCATGTTTTGAGAATCATCCAAATGTATTGTTGGGTGTGTCAGAGAATATAGTATGTGAGCAGACACCAAAGATCACTACTACTACATTCTTTTCTGACACCACCTCCAACAAACTTCCATAGAGAAATAGATGAAGATGAGATCACATGGGAAACCACATTGTTACCACAATGCAGGAAGGAAAGCAGCTCCACAGGCAATGCCCAGGAAGAAATCCCTGGGAACACAGCTCAATTCAAGTTAGGAAAACCCAGCGCCCACGCCTTTAATCCCAGCACGCGGGAGGCAGAGGCAGGTGGGTCTGAGCTCCAGGATAGCTAGAACTACACAGAGAAACCTCGTCTCAAAATGTAAAAACTAAATAATAAATAAAAGCTTCTGAATTATTTTATATGCTTGAATTATTAGTTATTTCATGCAGAATTCAGGATGAAAGGTGTACACCACCACTGCTCAGCTTCAGAAGCTTTTTTTAAAATTGAAATTTATTTTTATCATAGGTTTTTTAATACATGTAGTTTTTATTTTAGGGAGGGTTGAGGGGATCAGAAAACAATTTGTAGGAGTCCCCACCTTGTGAGTCCTTTTTATGTACAACTATATTATATTATTTAGTTTTATGTAAGTTGAACTCTTTTGCATTAATTCTTATCTTTGATTTGATTGTTGCTTTTTTTTTCTCTTTCAGCCCCACTGTGTTCTCCTTGCCTCAAAAGAAAACTCAGCACCTGTTAAGCTTGGGGGCTTTGGGGTAGCCATTCAGTTAGGAGAATCTGGACTTGTTGCTGGAGGTAAGACTACTTTAATACGCCCTCTTCAAAACCTGGTTACTTTTAAACTGGTGTAAAATTTTAAACTAGATACTAATCCAGCCTGAGTGTTTCATACCCTATTCTACCCAGCACCATCAGATAGTTTTCAGTGTAGTGACTTTATAGTCATAACTAGAATTTTTGTCCCCTAAGAATAGACTCTGGGCTTGTAGGTGTGGTTTAGTGGCAGAGCACTTGTCTAGCATGCCTGAGGTGCTAGGTTCCATCTCCAGCACTGCAGAAAGTGCTGTGTAGATTTCTCCATCGTATGCCTAGCACCACAGAGAAGAAACCCCATGGAAGTACAATCCAAGAACAGTGCACAGAGAGGTTCCCGTTTGGAAATTGAACTGGACAAATAAAGTCACTTCTAGTATAGATGGGTTTACCTTTTAGGGTCACAGCATGTCTAATTTTAAATTTCCTACCATTTTCCTTTGTCTGTATATCAAAGAAGCCTGCTAAAGTCGTCAGCCTATGTGTCTGTGAAGAGCAAATGGAAAAGAATACAAGCTGGTTTTCTCATTAACCAAAGCAAAACATGATTTTAAAATGCCTATGATATAAGAGAAAGTGAAATTTTTCACCAGTGTACAGAAGCGGGTGCTAATTCAGATTCCAGGGTTGTAGGGTTTTTATGCATTCTTTTCCAGAATTCAGACCACAACAGTGGCCAGAGTTTGCTTCTATTTCTTAGTTTTGCAAATTGCATAGTTCTCCATTCTGTACCGCTGATATAGGCAGTGCTCCAAGTACTAACAGCTTCAGGAAGAATAAAAGCATAAAGTCTTCAAGTTCATTCCCAACCTTCAGAATCCCTCTGAAGCCAGGTGTGGTGCTGTGCACACAGAAGCTCGGCCCTTGGGAGGCCGAGGCAGGAAGATTGCTTTGAGTCTGCGACCAGCCTGGAGGACCTAGCAAGATACTATCCCATGCAAGAAAATGAAACCAATGCTCATGCTGAATTCAAATGCTTTCCAAACCATAACTTTTAAAATAGTTGTCTGTTACACAAGACAGTTCGTTCAATTCAATTGTGGCTAGAGCATCAAGCAGTAATAACATGGACCATCTTCTGAAAAAACGAGCATGAATTATACTTGTATTTTTTAAAATCACTCTCTTACCACACTGCTCTCTAAAATTAAATTGTGTTAAGTTCTAATCATACTTTTCCAGCTAAGCATTTCCAGTAAACATGAGAATAAGAGAAAATGAGCCAAATTCCTCTTATTATATTATATGCTAAAATGGCTTTCTGTCTGTTACTCTGGACCTGCTTCTGCTCATACTCACTGTGGCATAGACTATTTCTCAAATCTTAATGGGTCAGATTCATTAAATTTGCCTTCACGTTCACTTCTTTTCCTAAAGGCTATGAACCTCTAATTTTTATTTTTCAATAGTTTTAAACTCACAGCATGTCCATTATTCAAAAAATACTATTTTCTATACTCTAAAAAGGTTTTATTTTACATTGAGAAAGAATCTTATGTGGCCCAGGGTGGCCTCCAAGTTGATAAAGAGTTGAAGATCTGAACTTGTGGTCCTCCTGGCTCCATGCCTGAACACTAGGATTACAGATACACCATCACACCCAGTTGCTGGCGCTGGGGGTGGAACTCGGGGCTTGGACATGTTAGGCAGGGACTCTGCTGAGCTGCATCCTAGTCCTAAAGTACTTTCTGGTAGTCGAAATATTCTCATCTCTTTCCATATACCTTTGAAATACTATTTTAAACATTACAATACCCTTAAAAACACAACGTGAATAGGTGAGGGATACATGATTTTCCTTAGGGCTTTTCTGCTGTTTAAAGTACTTTTGAAATTTTACAAATATCTATTAACTTTGGAACAGAAAGCTCTTTTCCTATAGACTGGAATCTTTGATTACCTGGGCTTCCAAAGAGAAAAGATTATCTTCCTTTACAGGTTCTTCATACCAAAACCATGTAACTCAATTACATTTCCCCCATCTAACATTCAACTGTTTCAAGAATCTACTTACTCTGAATACAACCTAGAAAACAATTGCAGTGTAGTAAAACTGGCCACCCTTAAATAGTTCTCTCCATTGAGAACTAAATATATACGCAGGAGGCACTTTCCTCTATTTTTCATTAAATTGTATAGATTTGTGTCCCCTCATAATTTACACTTGCTATTCAGCTTCAAATGCCTTTTGTCATTTTATCTGTCACATTTAGCTATTTGCTTGAAGACTAAGCTAGCAAGTATTGCCTTTTAAAAGCAAGCATATTATAACTGCCTTATCCCCTCTTCCATCTAATCAGAACTATCTAGCTTGCCTACTTCCTAACAAAATGTGATCAAATGTGTAATAACGGCAAAGGCAAGAGATTTGTAAGGGGTAGGAGAGCCACGGCTCGTCTCTACCACACCCGTCCCAGTGGCTAGGACCTGGCAAATGCTCTAGAAATGGTTAAATGAAAGACTCTAGTGGCTAGCCATTTTCCAGTCAGTAGCAGATTATAAGCAACAATCAAGAGGTGCCAGGACTGGAGAAAGCATGGAGAGAGGAAAGAAAAGGAAAGCCAGGTGACATGCACAGCAGCCGTCTGGCACCACAGAGGTTCATCCTTACATACCCGTGAAGCTCCTGAGAGAGCAATCTGTACCGTAGCGTAGTTCCTTTGTTCATAGCTAGGATGACAACTGAAGTCACCCCGAAAGGGCTAAATGGTGTGGAACATCCTATGAAAAAACTAGTCAGGAGATTGTTTTAAAAAAAAAAAAAACCTACATATGAAGAAGGTAGCGATGATTGTATTATGAAGATTCAAATCCTAAAGTATTAAAAGCATAACCACTCAGAATAACTCCCTCCCTGAAGTTTGAGGCAAGGTTTATTATTGCATTGAAATTAGCATTTAAATATGTATGTACCTATCGGAGGTATTTCAAAAACAGTTATATGTTTGGTTTGGTAATTGGTTTCCTGTTCTTAGAATTTTGTGATCAAAGTCATAAAAGTCAAGTGGTCAAAAGAAAAGAAAAGAAAAAGGAAAGGAAAGGAAGAAAGGAAGGAAAATTAGTAGCAAAGTAGTTTGGTGAAGTTTTTCACGTTTTACTGATGTTCTTGACATTAAAAAGCTACCACTGTATCTATGTCACCTCTAAGTAAATTTTTGAACTCAGAAGTATACATATTCCTGAAGAAAGAGCACAAATTTCTCCATATTGGGGGGGGCAGTCTTCAGTCCACATTGATGGAGAGAGCCTCTTCAGGGTAGCTGGGACTGACTGTGGAGGTTTCGATTATTCCCCCACAAGGAGGCCCACCACTATGAGTCACTACCTGAGTAGGAAGTAGTAGGAGTTGCATGTCAAAGTACCATCTGAACTTTTCAGCAGGTACCAAATGGGTTCTAGTAGCTGTACTTCAAACGGTACCCTGAGTTCTTGGTCCTGCTTTTCCTTACTCCTGACAGCTCCTGCCCTGTGCATCAAAACCGTGTTTATTATCCTGGTACCTTATGGAAGCTGCCAGTGAAGTGAGAACTTCGGCTCCCTATACTGCAGAATCAATGTTGCTGCTGGAAGAAGCAAAATCAAACAATCAAAACATATTTCCCCCTCTGGTCAGGTCCTTATAACCAGTGCTGAGTTTTCATTGTACGTTTTGAGTGAAGGTATTTTCCCTGCTAGAACCCTGAGCTTAATATCTACCTTTAAGAAGTGGGAGGGAACAACGCCGCCGAGTGGCCTGCAGTAGCGGTGCATCTGTAATCCAAATTGAGGAGCCCATCCACCCCTGTGGGGCTCCATAACCATCAGCAGGCCTTGGCAACATGCTCTCTGTAGATGGGATAGAGGGTCTCTTAGGCTCTTTCTAAACGCAGGACCACAGTGAGATCGAGTATTTTACAATCTCCAAGGTAAAAATAATCTTGGATTGAGCATAAGAAGAGTCATGCAGATGGACAAAAAGCAGAGGCAGGAAGGGCAGGGCTGGGCCTGCAGAATGTAGATGAGCTGCCAAGGCGGTCAGGCAATGGCCTGCCCCAAAGTCCGTTCCTGGCAGAGTTGAAACCTTTCATTCCTCCACAGAGAAAACGTCTACCTCAAGGGTACTCAGTGAAAGATGGCTATAGTGTACACGCAGCCAGAACCAGATTCCTTCTAGAAAACTGGTTTTTGTGAGAGAGGTAGGAAAATACGAAAACTCTTTAAGGAAGATAAGAGTCAAAGAGGGAGGGAGTTCCTGATTTTGCTCTAGTGTATGCCGTCGGTTTGCTCTCGTTTTGCTCAAATGTTAACATTAGGAGGAAGCTAAGAATTCCCATTCCAGTAGCCATTGAGAATTGCTACGGTTGAACTTGGCAGTTCAAAGTCATCTTTTTGCCGTCAAACTGTTGCTCACATATGCCCTCTCCCTGCCTGCCCCTGCCTCTACTTAGGACAGGTCCAGACTGGCCAACTCACTCTTCCCTTTCCTCTGCTCTAAACTGGAACATTTAAAATTCTTCACGGAGCAAGGAGTAGAAGACCTACTATATAACATGCAGAAGTCAAAGAGGGCCAGAGTCCTGTTCTAGACCCAGTCTTTTCTGACCCCGTGGTCAGATAAACTATTTTTTGCTTTCCATGAATTCCTTTCGGGAAGGGAAAGGAAGTGATAGACCATCAGTATTTTTTTTTTAATTCAAACTGATATTGCTATTTTAATGTTCAGATTTCACAAAACAAGTCTTCCATAATGTCGCTGTTTTCAATCTAGGACGCGTTGGAACTCCTCACTTTATGGCCCCGGAGGTGGTCAAGAGAGAGCCGTATGGAAAGCCTGTGGATGTCTGGGGCTGCGGTGTGATCCTCTTCATCCTGCTCAGCGGCTGCTTGCCTTTCTACGGAACCAAGGAAAGATTGTTTGAAGGCATTATTAAAGGAAAATACAAGGTAATGCATTATGCCCATTTTATTTTCCATTCAAATTAAATGATCCTGAGAAAGGTCTTTGTTTTGAAGTTGTCGTCTGTCTTTGCTCATTAACATACTGCTGCCTAAATACCTACCTACCCGCCAGAGCAAAGGTCTGTGTTGCCATCAGGACCCAGTAGCCTTGGGAAGCGCAATGGGGTCTTGGTAAGTCACCATGAGCTCAACTCAGTGAGCAACAGACTTCTGTGGGCCTTTTTTGGATAGTTAAAGCCCTTTATTTTTAAAGCTTTTTTCTTAATTCATGACATTCAAATGGAAATTTCACTCAGGTACTTTCAGTCATTTCTTAATTTGAAGTTTCCACCATCATAGCCAAAAAAAGTCTTTCTTTATATTGCAGAGTGAACAGACATGTGAGCTTTACAACATGTTTCATAATAACAGTTGACAGGCACTTTATCGAAAGAATTCGCTTTTATTAGTTCTGTGTATGGATCTGCATGTAGGTAGGTGTATGTGAATGCAAGAACTTGCAGAGGCAGGAGATGTTGGATCCCCTGGAGCTGGACTACAGGCAGTAGTGAGCCCACACAACCACACAACCACACAACCACACAACCACACAACCACACAACCACCCAACCACCCAACCACCCAACCACACAACGTGGATGCTAGGAAGCAAACTCGGCCCCTCCGGAAGAGCTAAGCCACCTCTCCAGTCCCATCTTAAGGGCATTTTCATATGGCTTACACATTCATATTCCTTAGCTACTACGCATCAAAAGCCTCAGATATTATCATTGTCTTATAATTACTGCATTATTGTTTTCATTATTAAAAAATCAATGCTGTGACTGGCATTGTGGAGAGTTATATCAAAAAGCCCTAAGGACTCTCAGAAATAAGTAAGCTGAAGGTCCGTTCACAGTCCCAACCCATCTTACTCTATGTATCTGGTAGTAGCTGTGAGAGTGTGGATCTGGTGGCACTTAATGCTGGGGGACCCCCCCCCATTATTACTGAAGCTCATACTTACAATACAACTGAATCATTGCTTCATTTTTGGCCATGCCTGATAATGTTAGACCAAATACAAGTTTATATAACACTAGACTCCCAAACTGTGAAGTCGGTAACATTTTCTTTTCAATTTGTCAGTAACATTATAATTTTTAAGATGTATTTCATCTTTAACTATGTGTGTGTTTGTGTTTGTGCGTGGGTATGTGCACCAGAGAGAATAGTTGCCAGTGGAGGCCAGAGACAGCAGCTCTCCCTGGCCTTGGACTTACATTCCAGGTGGTGGTTAGACACGTCATGTGGAAGCCGGCAGTTAAGCACAGGTTCTCTGTAGCGCCAGTATTCACTCTGTACCAGCTGAGCCATCTCTCCAGCCCATCATGTGGAAAGGAAGATTCAGAGCCACAGCCTTAGCCTTTTAAACTATAACTAAAGCACGTGGAGGTGAAAATGGCAACTACTTCAGTTTACCTTGTGCACTGTCAGTTCATGAGAGCAAACAGTGTCTTTCTGAAACAGAAGTTGTTTTTCTGCTTGTCTTAGGGTCAGTTGACCAGTAAATAAAAGTAATACTTTCAAAGTGACTAAATACTTTGGGAGATTGCTTATTAAGCAGTGATTCCCCCTCCTATCCTGAGAGATTGTGAATGTTACCAGTAATACAGAGACTGGGCTTTCTGGTTGAATGTTACCAAATCAAATGAATTACAGATGCTAATGTATTGGAAGAAACTCAGTTGAAAAATGAAGGGCCGGGCATGGTGGTTCGTGCCTTTAACCACAGCCCTTGGGAGGCTGAGGCAGGAGAATATGAGTTTAAGGCTAATCTGGGCAAGCTCCAGACCAAGCAAAGCTATGCAGTGAGGCTCTGTTTCCAAAATACCAAAAAGAAGGAAACAAAGTCAGGCGCCAGGTTTCTAAGCATAGCAGCAGGCACAGTGCTTCATCTGCACCAGGGCCCGCGCTGAGCACTTCAGTCAGCAGCTGATGGCGTTCTTACCACATGATAAAATCTCCCACCTGCCTTTTTGAGTTATAAGCATTTGCTAATAATAGAATTCTTCCTTTGTGTTTGTTCACTTGCTTACTTCCTGGTTTCCAAGGCAATGTGCTTCATTCCAACAGTGTCTGGTATTTGATTTTGTCTATTTTTAAAGCATTGAATACTTATTTTTATGCCTTGATAAGTAATTTCAACTGCTTGCACTGTCTAAAAATTAAGTTATTTGAAATTTTCCTATTCTTAGCAAATAATGGCAGTATTATTAGGAAGTGATAGGGTAGCAGCCATACCATGATTTCTGTGCCAAGGGTTTGCAGCCTTGCATCTTAGAATTTATTTCCCATTTTATTTAGCTTTTCTCTCTTCTTGCTTGTCTTCGTGGTTTCCGTTACAACACGCCCAGGTCTTCAGCAGCAGTTTAAAGCATGGATCCATGTCTGCCACTTCAATGAACTTCATGGGCCTCTACTTTTTTTTCTTTTCATTTTTTTCTTGACATACTGTGATATGATTCTATCAGTATGTATTGCTGCTTCTTTATCGTGGAAATAGTCAGACACACAAGGAGAGTGGAAAGCTCTCAGCTTCAACACTTAGTATATTGCCAGTCTTGTTCTGCATTTCACACACTTTTAGGTTATCCTAAAACATCTCAAAAAATCATCTCAACACCTTGACGGTACTTATCGAAAGAAGCAGTAAAATCCAGTAAAATTTGTAAGGAAAGCTCGATGGAATCACAAATAAAATCACATGAGGCCCAAGACAGGGAAGAAGGGTGTTTTAGTTAGGTTTTTACTGCTGTGATGAACACCATGGCTAATAGCAAGTTGGTGAGGGGGGGAGGGGGAAGGGCTTATTCGACTTACAGGTTACACTCCATATTTGGGGAAAGCCAAGGCAGGCACTTAGAGGCCAGAAGTGAAGCAGAGGCCATGGAGGAATGTTGCCTATGAGCTTGTGCCCCATGGCTTTGTCAGTCTGCTCTTTTTATACAACCCAGGACCACCAGATGTGGCCCTTTGCTCCCATATCAATCATTAATCAAGAAAATTCCACAGACTTGCCTACAGGCCAATCTGATGGAGGCATTTTCTCAATTGAGCGTCCCCTCCCAGATAACTCTAGCTTGTGACATGTTAGGGGGAAAAAAGACAAAGAGGCATAACTATCTAGACAGTGGCTAATCAGTCACGAGCACGCATTTCAGACAGGTCCATTGACCACAATTCCAATAGAATGACAATATTTAAGCAGTCGTGCCAGTTACCTCATGAGATTGAATAAAGGAAAGTGGCTGCTTTAATAATTTTGCCCCTAAGAAGAGGAAAATAGAACACTGTCCAACTGTAAGAGCTCTCCCTAGCAGGCAGATTCTTTGCCCTCCCCATCTGTAAGTTCAAAGCCACACCTGAGCCAAAGCTCTGTGTCTGTTGCTAGCCCTTGGCCAAACTGGAATGCTTCCTTTATGCTGTGATGCAAGGACTGTGATTTCATTTGGCTTTAAATTATTATATTCATTCTCCATCATTTTCTCTTAAGAGGTGACACAGGTCTCCAATGGTTAAGGCCAGCACACGGAGCCAGAGATGTGGTTGCTTGGCAGAGCACTTGGGCCAGGGTTCTGTCTCCAGTCCTGACAGACAACAGCAACAGTTCCAAACCTGGCTACTACACGAAGCTCCTGGCACCGGGCAGCTCCCATATGGGCTTTCAATCAGGCAACTTCCACTTTTGCCACTACCGCCACTTCCGTTCCCAGCTCCAAGCTCTGAGCACTTTCCTTGAGTGTTTTTCTCATTTCTGGCCTTAGACATATCCCCTTTCCCAGGAGCCTTCCAGTTTTCCCCTCAAAGATCCACAGCCATTATCAAAAGACTTGAAAAACATGTAATTTCTTTTTGCTTACTTTTACTCAGTTTTACCACATGAATTAGTTGTCTCTTAAAAAAAGGACTTCACTGAGTACAGTGTACAAGTGGAATTGGCTATTTTACAGAGATCTGATGATAGTATATTTTCCTTAGATATTGACTACCCCAGTTAGAATATCCAATTAATCATTTTTTTATAGCTTCACAATCAATGTTGCCCCCCAGTTTTGTTTTAGAGCTTGTGTGTATGTTTCTTTCTTTCCTTAGGAATTTTTCCCCAGTCTAAGCTGACCTCAAACTCATAATTCCCTTGCCCTAGTGTCTCGGTTGCTAAAAATTAAACTGGTGCATACCACACTCAGCATCTGATCCTAACATTGGAAGACACTGATTTTCAAATCTTTAACTGGGTGTGATGGCACAGACCTGTAATGCCAGCCCTTAAGAGGCTAGTCAACCTGGGCTACATTGTGAGTTCTAGTCTATCCTGGGCTTAAGGAAACCTTTTCTCCAAAAAAGAAACTTTCTTTAATTTTTTTTTTCACTTCAAATTTATTTCAGTACTTTGTGGATCCATATATTCTAGCCTTTTTAGCTGAGAATCAAAAAACTAGAAACCAAAGTCATGGGCAGACCTTTCAAATATTGAAAATATTCCAATATAGCAACAGCAACAGAATAATTGCTGAAACAAATAATGAGGAAGAAAAGCACAAAGCATCGCTGTGTCTTCCTCCTTGGGAAGCAGGTCTTCTAATCTCGGGGATTCGCCCTGAATGTTACACTGACATAGTATGAGAGTAAGTGCTGACTTCTTGAAAATAACCATGTAGCTTTCCGTGTTTCCTCCTCAGATGAATCCAAGGCAGTGGAGCCATATCTCTGAAAGTGCCAAAGACCTAGTACGCCGCATGCTGATGCTGGATCCTGCTGAAAGGATCACTGTTTATGAAGCACTGAATCACCCATGGCTCAAGGTACCATTGCTCCCAGGTCACCATCTACACTGGCCTTAAAGAATTCCACAAGATGGACCTTTTCACTCATTACTTGTTCCTCAGCTTCGTCCAGTGTGTTTGCTGTCTTGCGCCTTGTCTGAGACATGTATGATATTTAGCTATTGGACTGAGCACAAAATCAAATTAAGACAGGCTGTTGTCCAGCAACACATGTGCCAAAGATGAAAAGGAGCATCTAAAGTAACCATYCCATCTTACATTATCTTTATATTGCATATGACTGTATATGCTAGGATTTCACTGGTTTTCAGTAGGTATAGATTTACAATTTTAGGGGAGAGACGCATTCAGAAGTTATTTTTCTATCCCATTTTTCTGGATTAAGGAAAATCATATCTTAAGACATCAGAAAATAGTATTGTTTCATTAAAGCATTGTTCCATAATTCCAGGAAATTCTTGCTTCATAAGGAAGAATATATCCTCAGAGATGTTCAGAATTTTGCCATAAGTCACAAAAGTTGTTACTGTTAGAGCCAAGCCTTTAGTTCAGCCTACCAGGGCCCATTGTTTATATCCTGTCCCTTTCACTAACCCGATGGTATTGCTCCAGCTACTCTCTTTCCTTCATTATCAGTGTTTGGATCTTTTGGATTTAATGTGTTCATTGTTTTTATTGCTTACATACACATGCATACACGAACATCTGCCTTCTCTTGATCCTACAAATTCCTCCAGTTTCTGCCCCCATTCCTTGGTTCTCTCAATTACAAAACTAAAAAGAATTCTCTGTACCCATTTCTCCAATCTTTCCTTTTCCTTTCTCTTGAACTCATACTAGTCAGAATTTCGATCCTACCAACCCCACTAAAACAGTTCTTATTGGCTATGATACCGGTATGCCTCAGTAGAGTACTTGCCTGGCATGTGCAAGGCCCTGAGTTTCAACCCAGAACCTCCAAAACTCAAAGGAAAGCCAACTCTTGTCTAATCACTACTGACATTCATATTGCTAAGTCTAGTGGTCAAATTCCAGAGCCAGAACTTCTTGATCTGTTGACAACATTTGACATCCATCTCCTGAAACTTTCTTCCCTTGGCTCCCAGGATACCTGCCTTCTGTTYCCCTTCTCCTAGTCCTGATGGATCTGCCACTGACTGGCCTCCATCTCACTCTATATGTGGAAGGCCTCATTGAGTTTGACTGTACATAAGGAGTCCTGAATCCAGGCCTCTCACCTGAAGTATTCTTCTTAACCTACTGTCTAACTGGGTTTCCTGATGCCTTGCTGATTTAACCCTTTCCTAGTCTCCAGTGCCTCGGTGTCTGTCATACCGGCCGCCTTGCTGATCCTCAGACTACAGTGTTGCCTCAACATTCCTGTAGTAATCATGCTGTCTCTCTAGAATATTCTTCTTGTAGGTCACTTTGTGGTTTATTCCCTCACATCAGATCCATATTTAGATAAAATCTAAATCTTGGTAAAAATCTCCCCTGGTGACTATTATATCATGATGCTTCCTCAGATTTATGCAAGATACTAAGATATGTAAAAAAAAATTGATCAATAATGTATCTTGGTAACTACAACGTGGAATGATATTGTAGAGCGATTTTGATATTTCAGTGAATCTTGATCCTTCTTGGTCTGAGGGGGTATTGTTGTCCAATGATAAAGCACTTTCCTAGCATGCATAAATCCCCAAGTATGGTCCCCAGTAATGTTTAGAAGAATATTACTTTTGAAATCTTCATTAAGCCTTTTGATACTAGGATTTCTGATGTTTTTTTTAGCAAAGAATAGATTCTTCAGTACTTTCTTCCTTTTAGTAAATTTTAGTATGCTTTTCTCCCTGATATGAAATGAAAATCTTAGAAGATTCCTATTCCTTCTTTGCTTCTCTCAGCTTTTTCTAATAAAGATCTTTTGTCATTTAGAAGTTACTTTAAATGCCAAATAAGGGCAATAGCAGCTGTTTAAGTAATTTTTAAGATCCTTTATAAAAAGTCTTAGCATTATACAATTACAGTGGCTTACATTATCAAAGCTTATCTTGTGTAATAGCATACTTCTTCCTGGAAATTCTTGTTCCTACTGATGATTATAGTTCTCACCCTAAGTAGTCTGAACTTTATACAGAATAGATTTCTGGCACCAAAATGTTTTAAAATGTCAGTAATATGAAAGGAAAAGTCTGGAAAGCTGAACTCAGAGTCATGTGCTGTGTGTGAACTACTGTTGATCCGCATTGCCTGTGTGTCTTCTTGAGATGATGAAGTCAGTGAGGTGCTTAGCTAGCTGGAGGGAGCAACTTTAGTTTGCATTTAGCCCTTGTTCCTTTCTGTATGTTTCCCATTACAGTGGGTGTAAGTTGTGCTAATTTAGAAAGGCCAAAATGTAAGCTATCATTTAATAAAAATGCCTTCAATAATGACAAAGCAAAGAAGGAGAATGATGAACCTTCTTGTAATAAAGTATCCAAAGTCAAAGTATCATTGTTTTGAGTCAAAAATATGAGCAAAAAGAATTATTAGTTTGGTAAAAAAAAAAAACAGATCTTTTTATTTATTCCATGTTGAAATAGAATCTGAGTATTAAACCAAGTAATATATGAATCCCTTATAGTTATTGACTTTCACCCTTTTAATGCCTTTATTGGAATTAATGAAAAATTGCTATGAATATTCATCCTAAAAAAGTAGAATTAAGTATACACAGAGTTTGGGATCATAGTTGTAGTGAATTTTTTAGTTTGAAAGGAAGACAGAGCCAGACTGTAAATCGATTTTCAAATGGTGCTACTAGGGAGTTAAAGACCAAAGGTTCTATCCTGCATGGATAGCTGCTTCTCTGTGGGCATTTCTCGGGGCTGATTTTGTCAGTGTTTCTTGTCCTTTGACTTCTGAAGCTGAATCAAAAAATAAAATAAAGCAAAGTAAATAGAATAAATAAAATAGCAGCAATATCAGTCTAGGATTTCTCCTCCAACCCTCAGACCCCTAAAATGTCTACCTTTCTTTCTCCAGCTTTCAGTCTTGCAGCCATTACTTCAAGGAACCTACCCAGGGCCTTTAACCAGAGAGGCATGTGATGCAATGTGCTTGCTCTGTCTCATCACTCACCACTAAACAGTCCTTTCAGAACTTCACCTCTGAACTGATTTCCTTATTGCCGATACCTAACAGTTTGGGCAAAGTGTTGATGTATTAGATAGGAAGTATTTTCACAATGAACTTTAAACCCCATTTGGTGATGTTTGTTGAACAACATGCATCTTTCAAGCTACTTGCCCTAGTCTTCCTAGTACAGTAGGAATCAAACTTCCATTTACTCATACCCAAAATTGTGGTGCATCATGGTGTCTTCTTCCTCCCATTACTCATGTTCAGTCTGTCAGAATATCCTGTTCTATCTCCAAATACATACAGAGCTAAAAAAATATTATTTGAGAGACATTAGTAAGAGAATGTGAAACAAACTGCAATCTAAGAATAAATCCTTCCAAATTATGTATCTGATAAAGGACAGAATTCTTAAAACTCCATAAGAAAACATAAAATCTAATGCAAACTTTGAAGATACTTGAGCAAACATTTTTTATAAAGCTACACAGATGGCTGATAAGCATGTTCAAAGCTGCTCAGCATTAGTAGTCATTAGGGAAATCCAAATATTGCCAGAGAGAGAGAGACACCTGTACACTTGTGTTAGAATGACTTAAATCAAAATCGCTGGGCTAGACAGGTAGCTCAGCAGTTAAGAGCACTGGCTTCTCTACCAAGAGCTCAAGTCCAAGTCCCAGCACCCACATGGTGACTCACAACAGTCTGTAACTCCAGTTCCAGAGAATCTGTGCCACGTTCTGGCCTTCAAAGGCACTACTTAGACATGTRCACATCTGCAGGCAAACACACACATTTAATAAATCTAAACAAAAAAATTAGGTGACTAACCACACATAGTGTTGACAGAGATGCAGAACATCTATAACTCATGCTGTCACTGCGACTGTAAACGGATACATCCAATTTGTAAAGACAGTTTGACTGACTCTTAAAAAGTTAAACATAACCCATTTACACGGCCTAGCTATTCTGTCTGTTCCTTAGAGAAATTAAGTATATATTCATACAAAAACTAACTTGTATCTGAATGTTCATAAGAAGGTTGTTTACATTTATTTATTTACTTRTCTATTGCCATTTGAGAATACAAGTCATTTATTTATTTATTTATTTACCATGGCATATATTGTAGGGAGGAATCAGTAGATAGATACCTTGTAGAGATGATTCTCTCTTTCTTCCATGTTGGTTCTGAGGACAAAACTCAAGTCATGAGGTTGGGCAGCAAGCACCTCTGTGCTATCCCTGTCCTCACATAATAAAGGCAGCCCAAGCTGCCCCATGCTCATCACCCCTCCCATCTGATCTGTGTCTCCACTGTCTCATCACTGTGTTCTCTCTACATGGATTAATCTGCTTGCTCTTTATTACAATTTCCACACATTCTCACTCCTTGGACCTTTGTGCTAGGTATTTTGTTCTATTTCGGTCACTCTCTAGGTAAATAGTGCCCCATCATTTGTTAATTGTTTGCTTAATGATTGCCAGTCAGGCTAATTGTGACTTGTATTCTCAAATGGCTAGCGAGGTTGACCATTTTTTCATGTTTATTGTCCATATTTATTTCATCTGTGGTGATCTATTCATTTCATTAGCCCAATTGTCGAGTTGGTTATTTCTTAGGTCTTGTTAGTCCTTTGAACATTCCAGATAYAACTTTTCTGTCAGATCTCTAGCTAGCAAAGATTTTTCTCTATAGGCTGCCTTTTCAGTCGATTGACAGTTTCCTTTGTTGTACAGAAGCCTTTTAATACCATGAGATCCCATTTGTGTGTTGTTGACCTTATTTCCTGAGTGACCAGGGTCCTATTGAGAAAGACCTTTTATGTGCCTATATCTTCAAGTGTTTTCCCTATTTTTTTTTTCCTTTAGCAGTTTTAGAATTTCAGGTCTTGCATTAAGCTATTTGATCCATTTGGAGTTGACTTTTGTGCAGAGTAAAAGATAGGGATCTGGTTTGATTCTTCTAAAATAGAATTTGAAATTACTCTCTTGGAATTCTAAAGGGATGCTACAAAGGAAGTTATTTCTTTCTGGGCAAGGACTGATGCAGACCCTGTATGGGTGAAGTGGTTGAATTAGGTGACCCTTGAAAATTCTGTCCTACTTGGAACACTTTATACGTTTTTGCTGTTCAGTTGTTGCTGACAGTACAGAATGCTGAATAGACTTCATTTTTAAGAGCTCATTTTACCTGACAGTTCATAATGAAGACAACTTCAGTACAATGTATGTGTGTGTCTGCAAAAAAAGCCATAAAGAAAGCTCTTATTTTGCATGCTAACTAAAAAAATTCAATAGAAAAAGATAACTGCATACTTTTACAATCATTGTGATAACTTTGTCTGAAAAGTAGATAATCTATTACTTTATTCTTACTAAGTCTTTTATTTTTACTAAAAATTATTATTTAGCCATCAATTTTAATGTTCATAGAACCTCTATCAGAACTTGTATCAGCATATGGAATAAAATAACCAGTTTTCTACAATTAAATCTAAACGTTACATTTAAGAATTTGACCTACACAATTTATGTTAAGCTTCATTTTCTCAGCGGTTATGTATGACCATAATCTTCTTTTATAGGAGCGGGATCGTTATGCCTACAAAATTCATCTTCCAGAAACAGTAGAACAGCTGAGGAAATTCAATGCAAGGAGAAAACTAAAGGTAAGGTTTTAAAACCCTAAGAGCTCACTAGATGGAGTTTGTATTCATGCTTCTGTTCTCTTTGGATTTTCATAAACACATCCTTGTCTTAGCCATTAATTTTGCTACAGCTAAATTATCTCTAAAAATTGTTGCCATTTCAATAAACTTTTGGGTTTTTTTTAAATCATTTAAGTTAATATTTCAGTATGAATCAAAGCAAAATTTTAGAAACTAGAAGACACATTATATTTTAGATTTGTTCTGCTAAACTTCATAGCAAAAATATGGCTACATTATGAACCTAAGCTATGTTTTGCAAACATAAATATTTGAACAATAACATGGCACATGTGTATAATCCCGCCATTGAGAAAGCTGAAGCAGCAGGTTTATTAGTTTCAGGTCAGCCTGGGCTATATAATGAGACACTGCTTCAAAATGTTAAACTAACAGTGTAGCTTTAAAATTGTTAAATGTGACCTTGGTTCTCTGGAAACTGCAGCTGAGTTAACATTGGCTCTAGCGTTGAACAACCATCTTAAAGCAATAAACAAAAGGCACACTGCCATGACGTGTGAGAAAATGTTTGCAGATCTCCTGCCATCCTTTATTCTCCCTCCGTGGCTTTCTTGCCACTCTCCCTGTCCTCTGTCTCACAAAGTAAAGGGGCACAAGGATAATGGCCCCTCACAGGGAGCCATTGTAGTTCAGAACTTTCTGAAAAACACCCACAATTCACTGGTGGAGCTCTCCAGCTCTGGAGGGAAATGCTATGAGGCAGCAGGAGCTGGCCACAAAGATCTGAGGAAATGATTGATGTGTGTTTGATCTCTGGTGCTAGACATGTTAGCTCTGTTCTGGCTGTAGCTGATTGGATAATAGTCTCTAATCACATGACTCCTACCAACTACAAAACCTCTTGAGTATTTTCAGATGTCCTAAATTAGAATTCTATTTATTATTCTTTGTGCCTTAAAGATTATGAGTGGTTTTATACAGCTGGAAATTATATGTAAATGTTTGGGAAAACTCTCAGGGTATAATAGCACCATAGAAGGCTGAAATGCCCACAGTGGTATGTATCCATTAGCCACATGTAGATGTGTGAATCTAAGTTACTTAAAACTTAAAAACCCAAGTGCCAGTTCCCCATTCATGCCATCATGTTTCAAGTGCTCAGTGGCCTAGTAGCTACCGTATTGAACAGCACAAACACCAACCATTCCTACCCCTGTAGAAGATTCTACTGGACGTGGAATGCTGCTGAACAAGAGAACTTTTCACATATCACTGTTGATGATGAGCATTTTTAGTTAAGCTTTCCTCCTAATTCTTCTGTTGTCAGGAGGTCAAACTGGCTCTTCTCTATATTTTTATAGAATCCTTGGCAAAAAAAAAGTTATTAATGATATGCCATCATTGAGATGGTGCCCAAAGAAGTTTACTAAGACTTAACATCTTTACTTTGACATCCACCTGAGCTGGTATGCTAATCATTCAGAGCAAAATTTAGGCAACCTTCTTGCAGTTAGTTTTCTGGCCAAAGAAACAGTGTCTGTGCTTCTTTCTTAACACATCTCTACATCTTTAATCCTTGGCTCTGCTTTGGCTTCACATAACATTATGCAAGGCCGACCCTTCATTGCCCAGAGGTGTTTCTCTCAGGCTTGAGCTCACCCGTCACAGGAGACATGCTCTTCCACGGGTGCCACAGAAGCAGACTTGGACCAAAAATAGCCAAACTGGTGACTAAGATTCATTTGGACAGAGCCAAACTATCACAACAAGCAGGGGTCATGTGGATTTACCACATCCCTTTACAGGGCTATTTAAAGGCTCAAGACCCGCCAAGTAACATAGAATTAGAAACATCAGCCTAATGATTCTGGGCTTGTTTTCAGCTAAGGCTGCATTCCCGAGAGTTGTCAGCTTCCAGGTTAGCAATACCATACCTTCCTTCCTCAGGGAGCTTCTTCTCCTTCTTAGACGGCTATGGATCTCTAGAACAAAGATGGTAACTTCCCTGGTTTCCAACACCCACCACCCCACAGCTTATTTCCACAAATAAACAGCTAGGTGCCCATTTATCTTTACACTGATTTGAAGTTCCTCAAATGGTGCTGCAACCAAAATTTTAAGACTACTTTAGAAATGATTCTGAAACTCACTGAAAACTTGCTGAAAGCCAGTTATTGAATTTTGATTAATAGGAAAAATAAGAGGTATAGAGCAATGCAGGAAAGAGCACCTCACACTACGGTGAGTGGGTGAATCCTGGTTCTGACCCTCCCTCACTGAAAGCCTTGAACAAATTGCCTAAAGTCTGTATGCCTGAGTCATCTTTGTCTGGGAAGTATACATAGTGCAAAGTGCAGCTAATTCCTAGGAGTAGCAGGATTCAAGGAGCTACTGTTACAGCACTTAGAAGAAGGCCAGGACGTGGAAATTGTTCCAAAGATCTTTTTTGCTATGAACTTTGTGATTTTTATTAATATATTATTAAGATTTTAATGAGCTTAGTATGAGGAGATAAGAATGGATCAATTCTCATTCTTCTGCATGTTGACCTCCAGTTGAGCCAGCACCATTTGTTGAAAA
>BDUI01000774.1:210233-225489 GCA_002335545.1 Apodemus speciosus
GAGAAGTCTGGCATAATTCTTATAGGTCTGCCTTTATATGTTACTTGACCTTTTTCCCTTACTGCTTTTAATATTCTTTCTTTGTTTAGTGCATTTGGTGTTTTGATTATTATGTGATGGGAGGAATTTCTGCTCTGGTCCAGTCTGTTTAGAGTTCTGTAGGCTTCTTGTATGTTTATGAGCATCTCTTTCTTTAGGTTAGGGAAGTTTTCTTCTACACTTTTGTTGAAGATATTTGCTGGCGCTTTAAGTTGTAAATTCTTGCTCTCTTCTATACCTATAATCCTTAGGTTTGGTCTTCTCATTTTGTCCTGGATTTCCTGGATGTTTTGGATTACAAGCTTTTTGCATTTTGCATTTTCTTTGACTGTTGAGTCAATGTTTTCTATGGTATCTTCAGCTCCTGAGGTTCTTTCTTCTATCTCTCATATTCTGTTGTTGATGCTTGCATCTATAACTACTGAATTTTTTCCAAGGTTTTCTATCTCCAGAGTTGTCCCACTTTGTGATTCCTTTATTGTTTCTACTTCCACTTTTAGATCCTGGATAGTTTTGTTCAGTTCCTTCACTTGTTTGTTTGTGTTTTCCTGAAATTGTTTAAGGAATTTTTGTGTTTCCTCTTTAAGGCCTTCTGCCTGTTGACCCATGTTCTCCTGTAATTCCCTATGTGATTTTTGTGTTTCTTCTTTAAGGGCTTCTACCTGTTGACCCATGTTCTCCCATAATTCCCTAAGGGATTTTTGTGTTTCTTCTTTAAGGGCTTCTACCTGTTGACCTATGTTGTCCATTATTTCTTTAAGGGATTTTTGTGTTTCCTCTTTCAGGGCTTCTACCTCTTGACCCATGTTCTCATGTAATTCCCTAAGGGATTTTTGTGTTTCCTCTTTAAGTGCTTCTACCTGTTGACCCATGTTCTCCTGTGTTTCTTTAAGGGAGTTATTTATGTCCTTCTTGAAGTCCTTCATCAGCAATATGATATATGATTTTAAATCTAGCTCTTGCTTTTCTGATGTGATGGAGTATSCAGGATTTGCTGTTGTGGGAGAACTGGGTTCTGATGGTGCCATGTTGCCTTGGTTTCTTTTGGTAATGATGTTGCATTTGCCTTTGGCCATCTAGTTATCTCTAGTGTTAGCTGGTCTTGCTGTCTCTGACTGTGACTTCTCTGTTCTGCAAGTCTGTGTGTATCTGTACTCCTGGGATTCCCGTTCTCTCAAATGCTCTGCATACGGCTGGTTCTCCAGGAAGGATCAAAAGATGGGGTCTTCCCTGTGGCAGACCTGGCAAGAGTCAAATGCCCTGCGTGCTGCTGGTTCTCTAGAAAGTATCAGAAGATGGGGCCTTCCCTGTGTCAGAACTTGCAGGGCACTACCACAGCAGAAGGAATGAGGCAGGCAGCGGAGGAGGAGGGGGCAGAGGGAATGGAAGGGAAGTCCTAAATTCAATTCTTAGTACTGAAAAAAAAAGTAGAACTCAGTGGACTAGAAAATAGAAACATAACAGCACAAATCAAACAGAAGATCATGAAAAATGACTAAGTGACCATTGCATTAATGTTTGCTGAAAAGATGTCAACAAATGTCTGTTCATCCCAGACAGGCCACAGACAATTCTACATAGACTTCTCCCAAAACAGTGAAAAGAAATGGGATTTTCCCAACTCATTCTCTAATCTCAGTGCTACCCTATAAAACCAAGAAGAAGAGTGCAGAATGTAGTCCCTTGTGAATATAGATGCAAAACTTTTAAACATAATTTTAGCAAAGCAAATAGGCAAAATATCAAAATACTAATACATGTTCATTTCAACATTGTATATACTAAAATGTTAACACAGAAAAAATATCCCAGTATCTGTAGGAAGATGATACACAAATACATGAAGTATCTCAGATCTAAAAAAAAAAAAAAAAAAGTTACAAGAATGTGGGGATTAAGACAGGAGTGTTGCTTTATTTATAGCTACCAAAACTGTAAGCAGCAAAGTAGGACACATGAGCAACTTGGTGTGTCTAAACAATGTAATACTAAAGACAAAGAATAAGCTATAATAGCAGAACAACATGGCAAATCCCAAAACAATTCTGAAAAGTGAAAGGAAGCAACCCAAGTGAATGTGGTTTCAGTTATAGATAATGCAAGCTTCTCTATAGTCAAAAGGGACCCATCCATGGTTGTTTGGACATGAGTGGAGAGCGCAGAGTAATGGGAGTAGAATGCCAACAGACAAGAGAGAACATTTGGGGATAAGAGGCACAGACACTATCTGATTGTAGTAACAAATTCACACATGTATGCATATGCTAAACTCGCCCAATTTTACAGTTTGAAATATCTTATGTGGGTTACAAAATAAAACTGTTACTTTGTGGAAGAAACAGAAGGGATACATTAATATAAAGTATATACCCTTGGTAGAAGTAAAAAACCTTTTTAAAAATAATTAGCAATATAAAAAACAAAGTAAAGTGTAAAATAGTCATAATTAAAATATTAAAAGGTACTACATAAAATGTATTCTTGCTATTTAGCAATCAAAATATCAACAAGTAGCATTTCTGTCATGGAACAATTTTGTGTGTAAAGTTAATAGTCTTCGTTTTCTACATGTTCTCTAATGATTTTATCTTTTCTAAATAAAATTACCTGCAGTAAAAGCACAAATATAAAATAGTGCTTTCATTTAATTGTATCTTACCAGCTCTGTTTTCTTTAACAGGGAATCACTTTGAAAATGAATGAGCTAAATCATTGTATCGTCGCAAGAATCATGCATGGGGGTATGATACACAGGCAAGGTGAGTCTTTCTTTACCACCTGTGAGTCTTTCTTTACCTTCCTTAACTCTTCCTAGACCTCTGATGGAAGCAGGGGTTTTTTATGATTCACATAAAAGAGCTGTTTGTCTTTTGAGTTCCAGTTATTGTAGACCTCATTCCTAAATTCCATCCCTACCWCCAGAAATGAAATAAAATCTGCAAGTATTCTTTTATCTGTATCCCACCAATTTCAATATGTAATAATTTGTTATGATTCATTTGTCATTGTCTTACATTTCTATTCTACTTTTATTGGCCCATAAGTTATTTAGAAGTATTTTTATTTACCATTTTTAAAGAGTTTTTTTTTAGACCTCTTTCTATAATTTACTTATAACTTAATTGCATTGTGGTCTATATGACACCATTACTCACAGATTTGTTAAGACCTTCCCTCATGGCAAAGCACTTTAATCATTTTTATAAGTGTATATTTATGAAGAACCTTTATTTTTCAATTGTTGCATACAGAGTTGCCAACTGGCTTGGTGTTGTTAATGTTTTTGGACTTAAATATTTGACTATATGAATTAGGTACATGAGCCTCAAACTCACTATGCAGCCAAGGGTGACCTGAAACTTGTAATCCTCCTGCCTCTAACTCTTGAGTGCTGGGCTTAAGGTCATGCACTATTGTGACCAGTTTTGATCACTATTTTTGATAAAGTAGCTCATTAATATTCAATGTGATGATTCTACTGTTTTTCTTTCCTTGTTCTTTTTTTTTTGGAGATTTTTGTTTTGTTATCCTCTAGCTTCTAATTTCAACACCCTATTTCTGTGATACTAGTGGTTACCTAGAAATTTTAAGTTTCCATATGTTAAAGTTAAACAATATCTTTATGTTTATTTTTCTGTATACATACATACATACATACATACATACATACATACACGTTTACACATACACATGTTGCAGTATGCTTGTAGAGGTCAGGGAGCAATCTATGGGAACCAATTCTCTTTCCAACATAATGGGTTCCAGAGATGGAGCATAGAGTATCAGACTTGGGTGAAAAAAACCATTTGTTTCTGGCCCAGATTTCTTTTTATTTATCTTATTTTTCCTGGATCTGTATAGTAATGCTTTCATCAGTTCAAGAAAATATTCATCCACTCAAGCATTGCCTCTTCTTCATTCTCTTTGTTCTTTCTGAATTTCAGTTAGCTGGACAGGCAACACTCCTTATGCCATAGCTTATTTTTTTTTTCTTGTTTCCTGGTTTCCCTATGTCTTTATTTCTGTGACCTTAGGTGATCTTTTGTTATATCTTCGAATTCATTGAAACCCTCCTCAGCCGCGTCTGAATTCTTACTCAATGTATCCATTTATTAGCTTATATCATCATTTATGTTTTTGTTTAGAAGTAGTAGGCATTTGTTTTATTTTCAGTTCCATCTGCTCATACCCGATAGCCTCTTATTGGGTGGTCAACAAATTTCTATGGCCATCCATTAAAACTATGCTTTCTGCAAGTAAATATATCTATTTGGGTGGTTTTACTACAACACAAAAGTGAAGTAATTGTACAGCTAAATGTGGTCCTATCTCTAAATCACTGACTTTTAGATCTGTCATTTATTTTTGTATTATATTGCTACCTCTTTCACTTTTCATTCTTCTAAAGCATTTCCTCCGTTCATGTTTATAATCGTGTATGATTTTCTTAGGTACACTTCATGTCGGTGATGAAATCCGAGAAATCAATGGCATCAGTGTGGCTAACCAAACAGTGGAACAGCTACAGAAAATGCTTGTAAGCCAATGGAACCTCGCCCTTCTCTAAGATTAATTTTTAGTTCATTAGCCTAGATTTTGATATTTTTTTTAGTTACATTTATTTAATTTGTGTTTTGGTGTGGCTGTGGATGCACACATTGCCCTTACACATTTGCAATTCAGAAGACAATTTGAAAGAGTTGGTTCTCTGCTTCCTCCATTTGGGTCCCAGGGATTGAACTCAGGTCATCAAGCTTGGCAGCAAATGCCTTCACATGCTGAGCCATCTTTTTTTACTATTATATTTTTAATTAAAATATAATTACAACATTTCCCTGCTTCCCCTTTCTCACATAGGGGATGGAAAGATGGCTCAGTGGGTAAAAGCATTTGTTGTCAGAGTCCCTGAGTCTGGATGCCACACCCATGTAAAAGGCAGAGCATGGTCACTTGCCTGTAACCCCAGCATTATGTCTGGTGGAGACATGAGGATAGCTGGCACTTACTAGCCACCAGCCTAGCTCAAGGTTCAGTGAGACATCCTGTATCAAAGAAATAAGGCGGAGAATAATGGAGCAGCATTCCCAACGTTCTCTTCTGGCCTCCATAAGCACATACACACAGGTGTATACACACGTTCATACACCTGTATACACACGTTCATACACCGAACATACATACAGCAACTGAGGTATCCCCGCTCATACCCAACACACACATTAAATAAATAGATATGAAGTAAACACACATAATGGTTCTTCAGTCCTAATCAGAATACTTGTACCATCATTTATGTGAAGCCGGACTTAAGCACCACTCATTAAAAACTGACAACTAGGAAAATGAGCTAACTGCAGTGGAGTTTGGATCCATTTTGCTGACCTTTAGCAGTGTGAGTCAGCACAGTTATCCTTCCTCCACATCTTACTTACCAGATATTTGCAGAAAAACCTCCCCAATACATACTCGTGTGAACTAGTGTCTCACTGACCTCAAAAGTCTCCTGACATAACCACCATCAGAAACCTCTTTCCTGTTTAGCTGAGTCATGGCCAGCTGTAGTGTATCTCTCTAAAGCACAATGAAGAGGAAGGTAACTGTAGACCAGGCCATTATTGGCTATACTTGAAAAAAATCTATACTGAAATTAGGCCTTCAATAAAAAGCATTGACATCTGTTGACAGACCCCCATCTGCGCTGGGTTGTTGCAAACAGAGACAAGCACTTGTTTTATGCCTGGAGTCCTTCCTGCTACAACGCAGCAGCTTCTCCTGTAATGAATACCTATTGGGCAGGAACTAAACATCCCAGGCTTGCCATAATAAAAAAGAATGCCAGAATTAATAAAGTATAAAAGCAATTTTATGGTGATGGTATCCAAGAGTAGCATATTAAATAGGATTTTTATGTAAGTACTTAGTTTCTTCTTCAGTTCAGCGTATAGTCATTTTTGTAAGGCATGTCATTTCGACTCTTTTGTATTCATGTGTACAAAAGATAACCATCAGAGATCTTGGAGACCATTCATTGCTAGATGCAAAWAAAAAGTCAGCCTTGACTTTAAGGGACCTTTCCCAGAAACCTCTACCAGTAATCTGATTTATATATAATATTATAAATAAATCTGATTTATATATAATCCTGCTTTATATATAATTAGGAGGTTTTTTTTTTTTAGGGCTGTGTGCTGTCAGGTGGTATGTACTGATTGCACAAACATGTTTTGAGTGGTTTCTTCTGTGTTTTTGTGTGCAACATGTGTTTGCATGAGAACTCTCCTCTTTTCTTCCCCCAGAGGGAAATGCGAGGGAGTATTACCTTCAAGATTGTGCCAAGCTACCGCACTCAGTCTTCGTCCTGTGAGGTAATAAGTCTAACAAGCACCACCGCCACCCCCAAGCCTCCCCCATCTCCTCTGAGTTCTAAACTAACTGTCTGCTGATGGCTGAATGTTTTTGCTTTCTGGGAAATTGTTTCTGCCTGTGCTGTTAGATCACTGCACACCAATTTTACAACAAAGATAACGGAACAGAGGAGGTCCCACCCACCTCCTCAGCCCTACTTCCATGCAGATGTCTTCAGCCTTTTTGCAGCAAAATCGAAGCCAAATATAGAAAAGCTACAGTAACATAAAGCTTGATAAGAGAAAGAAAGAAATCCCTGAGACAAAAAAAAATACAGCAGTGTTTCCAGGAAGTCCATTCACTTCCCTTGTTAAGACATCCCACAGGTAGTTTTTATTTCCAAGAGTCAATTTCTTTTGAGATATCAGTGTTCAAATGAGTGACAGGTCTCTCGATGAGACCCTGATGAATTGGCAACTGACTTCACTGAAAGGACGCAGGCTCCTGTGACCTTTCTGCATATCTGAAGTAGGAAATGACCTTTTGTCAAATAACGCCCCCCCCCCCATGTTTCCGAAAACATATTATCCTCTGGTAATTAGAACTCTTTCAACTTATGGGGTTATTTTTTTAGTTTTATTTTGCTCATTATAGTCAAAAATCTATTCTTTCTATATTAGAAGACATAAATTATAACAGAATTATTCTTTGGTTATAGCACATTTAGTTCAAGTGTTATTTATTGAACCTTATCTTTAAAATTTCCCTGTGGCTCTTCCAAGTATGTTAATATGAAGTATAAGAGCTGGGAATATAGCACAGTGGATGCTTGCTTGACATGGTGTGAGTCCCTGGGTTCAGTTTTTATCACTGAAAATAAATAGATATGAAGTGTACATTTCCTAAAGCTATTTTTTAAGGGCTGGTAGCTGACTTACTGGATCCGTGCTTAAGAAAATTTGAAAGAAAGATTACACTTTTCAAGTCTCTAGTGGTGCTACAAACTTCACAAGGAAACACGTAGAAGGTTCAAGTAGATTTTTAATTGTCAATTAAAGTATTGTATTTTATTGGGTCTTGAGCTCCTCTTGGTGACTTCCTATGGAATGTCAATTAATAATATATTTCAAAAATATGCATCACTGTTCCAGCTTCAAGATTCAGAGCACTAAGTTTTGTTACTTAGAGTATAAACCTGTCAGGGAAAGAAGGATGGCATGCTTGCATACATTTTTGTATAAATGATTCTAAATATTCTAGAACCGTAGGTTCCTCACAACATTTCTCATGTGTTGAAGACATTGAATAAATAGATTAGATTGGGGGTAGTGCTAACCAGAAGATATTGTCAGTTATGAATACAGATTTCTCCTTTTATTCAAGTTGTTGAACTAGTTTGAGAAAGACACCAGTATTATACATATAAATTCTATACCTTTAAGTATTTGAAACAAATTATTTCCTTCTCTGTTCACCCCCAACATAGAAACATGCCTTTTTTAACCCACCTAGGTTGGCCTCTCATTAGCTAGGGCAAGGCTTCTCTAATGCAGGCTCACCCACTTCCCCAGACCCTATCCTTACTGATTTGAATCCCTAAGGGTGGCAAATAGAGATCAATCCACTGCATAATGTTTGAGAATTTTCCTCTAAAGGATCTCATTCTATTTCAGGCTAACCAATTCCAGAAGTATTCTTTCAATATCCTAGAGAGAAACACATCTTTGAACAGAAGTTGATACAGAACTCTGCACATGAAATGTCTTAAAGGACTCAATTTCTTCTTCTGATAGTTCTTTTTATTAAAGTTGACTTGGGCACTAAGGAACAGAACCTGGAAAGGATTCGGAGTGGATTGAAGAGCAAAGAGTGTAGGCTCCTGGGAAGTTTGGCCAAAAATAGAGCATTGACACTTGGAGTCACTGTCTTACTCAGTCTGCTAAAATGTTACAAAGAAAGAGATTTGCTTTCTGGTGCAGCTTTCTCTTTTTACCCCATTAGTAATATTTATTCTAGAAAGGTCTAAGAGGATTACAACATGTAAAGTCTTTCTCTTGGGTTCATTTACTTTCAGTGGAGTTATTTGGTAATTCTTGACAGTGGGGTACCTAAGAACCACAAACTACTTCTCAAACCCATTCTTTAACCTATTTTTTAATACAAAAGTAGGCAGTTGAGATCTTCAGTACAATAGCACTATAATATTTGTGAGGTTCATTGTGAGCCCTTTGATAAGGTTTTAATATCATTGTCCTGAGGTCCCAATAATAAAGCAAAGATTGTAGAATTTGGGACAAAGGAGAAGAATAATCATTAATCAATGACAGCACAGCCCTCACTTATAATATGGGAATCTTCAATCTGCAAAAAAGTATTTTCATACTTCTGTGAAATCATGTAAGTCAGTCAGTATGGCACCTTTTATAGCATTAACCTCAGAGGAAATAGTCGTCAGACTGTGGTTGGGACTGTTGATGTGAATATCTGTTTCTGTGCTAGTGCTCTGTGTTAATGAACCTTGTGTCTTATTTCAGAGAGATTCCCCCTCCACTTCCAGACAGTCCCCTGCTAATGGTCATAGCAGCACTAACAATTCTGTTTCGGTAAGAACTCTAGCTGCACACAGCCAAGTGTGACGATTTTGTTGGTGCTCACCTGCCATGAGTGTTTAGTTCCATGTGTTCAGTGGGAAGATTGTCTTCTGCAGACGTTCACGGCTACTGCAGCAGCCTTGCAGTTGACTCCTGGAAAACCCTCCTCAACATTTCCTTCTCCTTAAAAAATCAGTCACATTTGAAGAAATGTAGTTCAAGATTGCTAGAATCGTTCTAAAAAATACCTCTCAGCCACCCCACCAATACGTATGGCTGCTCAAAGGGTAGAAATAGAAATGTGTTTAAATTTCTTTAAGAATTTTTTTATTTAAAAATGATAACTATAAGGGATTTTGCTGAATAAGCATTTGGGTGTTCTTGGGCTTCATAGTTTCCATTCTGAGGGATATCAGCAACGTCTTTTAGTTTCCGCTATCTAAGTTTACGAATTGGTGTGCCCTCTTGTTATTGTGGTACGTGCACATATTTTTGTGAATTTTAAGCCTTGCCTGGATATGAAAAGCAAAAGGAACTGGCTTCAAACTGCACTTAAGCCACGCTGGTATCACATCTTTAACACAAAGTACATATTTGACTTAAACTTGGAAAGTTGCCCTTTTTCAGAACTCTCCATTTTGGATTATAGAAAGAATCATTTAACCAAACAGAAGCATTTACGTGCATGGGTTTGCAGGTTTGGGGGAGAGCCAGATCGTCTCTTAAGTTGCTGATACTGCTGCCTGTCACCCAGCTGCAATTATGAGACCTCTAAGAATGCAGCAGTGTTGCCTTTTGTTCTGACTTTTAATTTGCCCTTTAAGAATATATCAACTTTCTTATCCAATCAAATCATTAGTCATTCAAAGATCATCTCAAATAGAATGATATCCCAAGTACCTAAGTAAGAGAAATTGTATGAGAAATTTGTTTGTAACTGTATTTCCAATGTGAACTTAGATTCCCAAAGAATTCCTTTTTAACATTAACATGTAATGCTATTAAGATGGTAAAAATCCATAGAGCCATTAAATTTTTCAAAATCTAAACGGTTGCAGTGATGCAGTTGAAAAGGACAACCGTTCTTTTGTGCGCAGGGGGTTTGTGATAGGCTGTTTGAACCGCAGTGGCTTTTGTGTTGAAGATGCTGAGTTGTTTCCTAAGAACACATTTTCTCTCTGCTTCGACTTACCTGCTTTCTTCGGCTTGCTGCTAAATGGCCTGGGTTTGATTTTTTTTTCCTAATAACTCAACATTTCTAAGAAATGTAATAATGTATATGATCTCTTTACAACTTAAATCTAGTTCATTTTTAACCATATTGTAACAGAAACACACAAATTACTTTGTACTCTTGACAAGTAAATGAAAATTTTTCTCCTGGGTTGGCTTTATTCTACAGGACTTGCCATCAACCACCCAACCAAAAGGACGACAGGTGAATAGATACCCTCTATAGAAACTTCTCTAAACCGAGCTAATAGCTGATCCTTTATTAACCCTTTCCATCCCATAATGTCTGCATTTTGGACCATAACATTTGAGCATTGAAAGCTTGTACCATTTCATTTTAACACATTATACGTGACTAATTCTCTATAAAGATTTTCCTCACATCTCTGTAGCTGTGATGGTTATTATAATTACAACCTGATCATTTTTTGCTGGCAGTAAAGAAGTTCTGGCCTTAGAGAGTCTTACCTGCCTGTGGTACATACAAAATTCATAGAATTCTAAGTATAACTTAAAGTCATGCCCTAATAAACCATTTAAGGCATTTTTCTAAAATTGAGAGCTGAATTAAAATCAAGTTTCTATTTGCCCATGTGTCTAAAGGTTATATATGATGAAACACAGCATCAGTGCCTTGGTCTTCACCCTAATATGCTTGAGCTAGTGTAAAAACACTGAGCGCTGTCCAGCATCAGCAAGTAGCTTTCAAAGAGCCAGCACTTATAAAGCATACATTTTAGGTACAAATGCAGAGATTTATTCATTTTAAGGGCTGGGTTGCTAAAATGAGACATCACACAATAGTTCCAAAGCCTTCCTGTTGGTTTTACAGTGACTTAAATGGGACATTCAAGCTTAATATCAATAGATAGAATCATGGGGAATGTTTTTCTTGAAATGTAATGCTAAAAAAAATACTAAATCTTATTTTAAATTAAAAATTGTATAAATTAATGATTAGTAGAATATCCCCACAGTTTAATCTCAGGATTTCATAACTGGGACAACCTTGGATATATAGTGCCTTATTTTAAAGCACTTCGAATTCCCGTCATTCATAAAACACTGCTGTGTTATAACCCCTGTCTGCTAATGTGTCTCCTCAATTCACATACCATAAAGCTCGGGGCCTTGAACCATGCATGCCTTAATGCTCTGTGCTGATTTCAAGTGTTACATTGTCAAAGCAAAGGTTTAGATTTATCTTTATTTTCCCAAAAATGTAAAGCAGAAATACAAAGCCAAAATCTCTCTAAAGAAATAAAGCTGCATTTTGAATGTTTTAATATTGTTTGGGTTACATATAGCTCTATCTGCAGTGTTTAGACACATGCCAGTTGTCGTGAAAGCATGGCATCCAATGTCATGAAAGCAAGATCCCAACCCAGAGTTCTTGCTCCTTTACCATGCAGACCTACCCTGAGTGCTAGTCTCTATGCCTTAAAGGCTGCCTCGTGGTCATGACAGTGTATCCATACCATCACCATGGCCATAGCAAGTTTTAAAATTGGTGAGCTTAATTATACACCTATCCTATTACTAAAAGCAGAATTTATTCAAGTATTTAAGTGTTCCTTCCAAATATAAACAGCAAAAATGAAGCTCTATGCATCAGATATGGCACCCTGTTTCTAGTGGTAGTCGTTTCTTGTGTCCTACCTCCATACATCGTTTCAGCTTTCACCATCTGATGTCCTGTTTTGTTGTCAGTGTTGATGTGTGGTTATTAGAGTAGCAATCACTGTTTTTCTTCACATCACTGTGGTCTCCGTCCTTACAAACTCCTGTTTTATAGATCTATGTAAGAGCACAATTTGAATATGATCCAGCCAAGGATGACCTCATCCCCTGCAAAGAAGCTGGCATCCGGTTCCGAGTTGGTGACATCATCCAGATTATTAGTAAGGATGACCACAACTGGTGGCAGGGTAAACTGGAAAACTCCAAAAATGGAACTGCGGGTCTCATTCCTTCTCCTGAACTTCAGGAATGGTATGTTTTTGTTATTTTATGGTGAAACTGAACCCTCTCTTCTAGTTCTCAATTTCATAGTTCATATTATAAGACCTGCTTGATGAATCCTTTTCTTTGGTAACTATATAAATTCCAGTTGTCTAAGAGCAAATCCAAAAATTAGTTGTCCAAGACTTAATCTTCAGCTTATGGTCAGATGCTGGTTCCAGTTAGATCCACACTTTCTGTGTAAGGAAAAGAGGGAGGAGACAAGCTGGGTGGCGAGCTCTAGACCATTAGGGCAGAGCCCTCAACTCCTACAAACTGTTCTAATCTTTTTAGAATGGCCTTTTCTTCCAGATGTATCCCTCTGTATCCTTTCATGACCATCCTACCCCAAATCAGGGGGGGAAATTCTTCAAATGTCATGATTCAACGTCACTCGAGGTATTTAAAAATGCAGCCTGTTCTACTGTTGGGAGAAAGGACAATCAGAAGCTTTGTTCTTGGCCTTACCATTTTTAAGAATTTTTTTCTGCGTTGGGGGCTGCATAGCTCAGACGTAGATGTTTGCCTGGTATACCCTGGGCTGCATCCACAGAACAAGAGACAGATACAGGGAAAGATGACCTATTCTGTTAGAAAGCTTAAGCTGTGGAGTAGGATGAAATCAGACAGACATTTTAGACCCCATTTAACTAAGAGAAGACAGGATATGTATCATCTATTAAATGTCCATAATCTATCCTATTAAATATTTGCCCAATATCTACCAGAAACCTACTACCAAAAAAAACATGGTAGCTTAATACCTGGATTTTGTTTCACATAACAAAACTTAACCTGCCAAAACCTGGAATTCTGCCACTCCCTAACCTATACCCTGCAAAAATACTCGAACTTAGTTAAAACTAACCAAAAATATTGAGTCCGTAAATATTTCCTCTTTTTCACCAGTCCTTCTCACTATTAAAGTGTTTTCTTGGTTAATCTTTCTGGCTTGATTGCCCCTTTCTGCTATCTTATGTTCCCCAAAACTATTCTTCCATTTAGAGTATTAAAGTAGATGAAGGCTTCAGACACCATGCTACAAATGGGGAAACGGAGCCCAAACAGAGAAACAGCAGCCTGCCATCTGGCACTGCCTTTCAGTCTAATCTCGTGCAGACAGTTTAACATAAGCAGGAGGAAAGCAGTTTCTAATTCTTTCTGATGCTGCTGCTGTGAATGACATTTCTCAAAATGTCTTCTAGAAAGCAGTCACGTTATGAGCATTTATTCAGAATAATCATGTGTGAGCTGGGGTTGTGGTAGCTCAGGTGGTGAAACTGTGGGTGTGATTCTCAGCACCGAGTAAAGCAGGTGTGGTGGTGCAGGCCTACAGTCCAGCACTTGGGAGGCTTAGACAGGATGCTCAGAAGCTCAGGGTCATCTTTAGTTACACAGAGAGTTTGCAGCCATCCTCAGGTACAGGGACTGTATTGGAAAAAATGTTAAGGGAAGAAAAAAATAATTACATAGATTCCAGGTTTTTTTCTAGTTAGAGTACTCTTAGTCCTCTGCAGAAATCTGAAGAAGTTGCAATGGAAAAAGGTTTGCTTCTTGTCTCTGCTGGGGTCTAGACTGTTCAGATCAATCTTTCTGCTGCAAAGAAAAAATGCTGCATAAAATAGGTGTTTTGTTTTGCTTTGTTTTTTAATGAGCTTGAAAGCACTGAATAACTCAAACAGTACTGGGGAACTTAACATCCAGGTCCTCTATGAGAACCTTTCATCAAAGCCGTAGCAAAATCTTAGAGTAAGTACCAAGTATCCCATCTTACCAAGAATGCATTTGTAATCAAGCCAGAGAACCAAGAACCACAGGCTTGAGGAAGATGGACATTCTGTCAGGAACTACAGAAGTTGGTATACCAGAGATGAGAAAAAGAGGCTGGAGCATGATAGCATATACCTGTAATCCCAGCACTCAGGAAACTGAGGCAGGAAGATTGTGAGTCCAGTTTGACCTATACAGTATATTCAGGGCTACCTTGGACTACATGAGACTGTCTCAAAAAAAAAGGGAGGAGGACTCTAGATTATTTCCTTGTTTACAGTAAAATAGGGCATACTAAAGACATAGAACCACAATTTAAATAGCTAAGATGAAAAAACTCAGGAGACAGCAGATGCTAGCGAGGATGTGGAGAAAGAGGAGCACTCCTCCATTGCTGGTGGGATTGCAAGCTGGTACAACCACTTTGGAAATCAGTCTGGTGGTTCCTCAGAAAATTGGGCATTGTACTACCTGAGGACCCTGCTATACCACTCCTGGGCATATACCCAGAGGATTCTCCAACATGTAATAAGGACACATGCTCCCCTATGTTTGTAGCAGCCCTATTTATAATAGCCAGAAGCTAGAAAGAACCTAGATGTCCTTCAACGGAGGAATGGAGTCAGAAGATGTGGTACATTCACATAGTAGAATAGTTAAAAACAATGACTTCATGAAATTCTTAGGCAAATGGATGGAACTAGAAAATATCATCCTGAGTGAGGTAACCCAATCACCAAAGAACACACATGGTATGCACTCCCTGAGAAGTGGGTGTCAGCCCAAAAGCTCTGAGTACCAAAGATAAAACTCACAGACCACATGAAGCTCAAGAAGAAGGAAGACCAAATTGTGGGTGCTTCCGTCCTTCTTAGAAAGAGGAACAAAATGCTCACAGGAGCAAATACGGAGACAAAGTGCAGAGCAGAGACTGAAGTAAAGACCACCCAGAGACTGTCCCACCTGGGGATTCATCCCATATACAGTCACCAAACTCCAGACACTATTCTGGATGCTAAGAAAATCCAGACACTATTCTGGATGCTAAGAAAAGCTTGCTAAAAGGAGCCTGATATAGCTGTCTCCTGAGAGGCCTTGCCAGAGCCTGACAAATACAGAGTCGGATGCTCATAGCCAACCATTAAACTGAGAGTGGGGTCCCCAATGGAGGAGTTAGAGAAAGGTCTGAAGGAGCTAAAGGGATTTGCAACCCTATAGGAAGAACAAAAATATCAAAGATGGCCCAGTGTAGGGGAATTGAGGGTGGGGAGGAAGGA
>BDUI01000775.1:20540-32387 GCA_002335545.1 Apodemus speciosus
TCTTTCTAACTCTGTGAAGAACTGAGTTGGGATTTTGATGGGGATTGCGTTGAATCTGTATATTGCTTTTGGCAAGATTGCCATTTTAACCATATTAATCCTGCCAACCCACGAGCATGGAAGATTTTTCCATTTTCTGAGGTCTTCTTCCATTTCCTTCTTCTCTAGGTTTTTGTTGGTTTCTTTTATAAGCGTTGTACAGTTTTTAGCATATAAGTGCCATACCTGTTTATTGCTAAGTAGTTTATATATTTTGTTTGTTTTTGTTTTTTGAGACAGGGTTTCTTTGGGTTGCCCTGGCTGTCCTGGGACTCAGGCTGTAGCCTGGACTGGCCTCGAACTCACAGAGATCCACCTGCTTCTGTCTCCCAAGTGCTGGGATTAAAGGCGTGTGCCACCACAGCTGGGCTGCTGAGTATTATTTTTGACCATACTTAGATTATGACTGTATTATTTTTCATTTTGATTTCCACATCTTCCACATTGGTAGAGTGTTTAAGAAGGCAGCTGTTATGTACTGATCTTGCACCCTAAGAGAGTGTGTGGAAGAGGATCAAAAGATTTAAGATGTTGCAATACAGGAGGTAACTGTGGTGATGGCCCTATTTGGTGATAGGCTTGGATACTACCTAAATCAGAAGCTGGTGACAGGCAGGTTCCCACCTAAAGCTAGGGCCCTGAACACTGAAGCCTGAACTGCCCTCTCAGTCTCTCRGGTAGAATGTCAGGACATCAAAATTCCCAGCCCAAGACAGCTCCAGGCCATAGGAAGAGGGCATAGGAGGTTAGGTCTTCAGAGTGAGCGTGAGGATAGGCAGGGGTTAGACAGATATGAAAGGAAAGGGCATCAAAGAGGCAAGGACCACAGGCCTTATTGTGGGTCTCAGAGGGGGACTGCCCCTTTCAGGGCACCACCAAGTTTTGCTCATTTTTTCCTTACTGGACAGGACTTCAGCTACAAATGGGGGAATCCATCTGRCATGCACACAGCCCCACTAAGAACACACCAAAGGCTGGAACCACTCAATAAGCTTCAGACCCGTGTGGTTAACAGGTGTGCTATCCAATATTGAAGTTAAACAGCAGAAATACTGGAAGGCCAGCCTAGGCTACAGCAGTGAGACTCCTGCTCAAAACTCAAATCCCTAAGTCCAAGAAATGAACAAAAAGTTATAGTAATTCTGAGGGCAAGACCATCGGGATGTGTTTGAAGGAGAAAAAGCCTCCTCACTGAGATAAAGCCACCTCCTGCCCCTGCTTGGCCAATCCCCTATTCCTCCACAGAACAGCCTGTTCTCTGCCCCACCAGCTCTTCACTCATTCACACTAGTCTGAATAGGGCTTTTGGTACACTGGTCTTCTTTTGAACCAGTCAGGCCAAACACAGTGGCAAGTGTCAGACGACTCTTGTCAACTGCTTTAGGCCAGAGTCAGGCGACAAGGGCAAATTAAACAGCCTTAAGTGGGACTGGAAGCTGCCTACTCTGAAAGCTGTCTACAGGGAGGGCAGGGATGGTGTGCCTAGGCTCAGCCTTCCCTCTGCGCCCGCCTCTTTCTCCTCTAGGAGGAGTCTAGTGACAGGCCTGGATTGGAGGCTTTTGGAACTGTTCCGGGTCTCCTCCTCCAGATTGGCCTCAGGCCGTTTCTTAGGACTTAAAGAATTTGGAGGACCTTTAAGGAAAGGCAGACTTTGCTGAAGTAGCGACCCATTTCCCGCACCTACCGCTGCGAATGTGTTCCTAGTACAGGCCACACACACTTGTATCCAAGTTACCCCTTAAAAAGCATTTTCCCCCTCCAGTTTCCACCTTGGCTAGTAATCCGTGCTTCTTTCACCAAACTTGCCCTTTGGGGCGGAGACTAACCAGATCATTCCGCCCCGCCCTGCTCCGGGGGACAGCCTTCCCACAGCCGCAGCTCATTGATTGCAGTGAGTGCAAGTGGGCGGCCTTCAGACAGTGGGACGGACGGGACATGGATAAGCTGGAAGCCAGCAACAGCCCGGAAAYATCTGGGACCGCCAGAGACCTGTTGCCTGGTTCCCGAGTATATGCGCGTCGCTGGGTCTTTCTGCTGGTGGTCAGCCTCCTGAGCTGCTCCAACGCGATGGTACAAGGGTGCTGGGGCGGGCGGGGCGGAATCTTTCCAGCAGCCCCAGCGCCAGATTGTTTTCGTTCTGTTTCGGAAAACCGACCTTTCTTCTAGCTCAAGAAGATGTAGAAGAAGGGGCAAATGCCTGTCCTGCCTGGTATGGATCAGCCAAGGAAACAGGTGTCTTAGGCTCAGGGTCTCAGCCCTGCAACCTGTTTCTTTCTCGTATGGTCCCTAGCCCCCAAATGCTGATGTCAGGGGACCTCCGTCCTTCCCTCTTCATCCCATTAGGCGCAGTTGGACTGCAAGTGATCGTCCTGAGGCCAGGTACACAGCACTTGAGTTTGAGCGGAGGGAGAGCGTGGAGCTACTACCATCTGCAGCTCAGAAACAGCTAGCTATTCAACCCTGCACCTTTCTGGTGCTGGATCTCCCTAGTACCTGTGAAGGAACTTTGGGTCACATGTGGCCACTCAGCTAGATAGCATTTGGGCCATACAGCTATGAATTGTAACAAATATAGCTCAGACTATGCCAAGCATGTGGGACCATGAAGCCCACTGGTTACAGTGGAGACCCAGCCAGGATGGTAACAATATCAGGTGTCCAGATAGTCACTATCTGACCTGGCTTGGTCAGTTGCCAGCTAGCATTCCATGTGAACCAACAGTAGGTTGATTTGCATGGCCTTTTCTCTTTTTTCCCCTATTGTGCTGGTTGTGAAGAAACAGCTTTGAGTAAAGGTGTGAATACAAGTCATGAGCCTGGAGTATTCTAACTGTGGCAATATCAGAAACTTCTCTCCTGGTAGCTACCTTTGCTGAGACTTGTTGCTGTGGGTTGGCTAACAGGTCCCCTTTCTAACATTGGAAAACATACCTGGTTTGGGGTAGATGTCTGAGGACACTTGTAGAAATCCACTTGAGTTTTACCTTTTGTAGATAAGGCAAGTTCCTGGGACACTTGGGTGATGTCCTGCTGTCCTTACGGAGATGGATACTATGAATTGACATGGTCCCATTATGATCATCAGACTTCATTTTTAATCATGCTTCCTGGAGTCCCTGATCATTTGTCTGTAGCTAGCGACTGAATGGTCAGGATTCTGAGAGAGCAGCCTGAGGGGGCAGGCACAGCAGAGCTTACATGAGACCAAGAGATGGCCCAGTGTTTTGGATGGGAAGGAGATCAGGGGCTGAGTCAGGGTGAGACTGAGAACTGGTTGAAGGTATTCTCATTCTTGTACAGCTAAATGGATGGAATTTTTTTTCTCCACCCATCTCTTGTCTTACACATGCTAGAGATCTCTCTGCCCACTTTCATGTGGGGCTACAGCTCTGGGAGGAGCAAGGACAGCCCTGTGAGAATTGTGAGATGGGCTCTGTTTTTCTCGTTCAACACATGTTTTGTAACATGTCTGCTCTATGAAGCCAGGCAAGGGGCAGCTAGGTCTGTATCAGTTGCTCTCTAAGCCTGAGAGATCTGTTCCTTGTGTTGTCCTGAGGAAAAAAAAGAAGGAAATGCGGCTGTTGCACAACCTTTGTGTTTCCCAAGGCTTTTTGGTGGGGAAGCCTGGGACTCTGTTCTGCTCCAGAGGGTGTGACCCTTTGTCATGCTCAGTAGGGTTCATCAGAGACTTTGAATTGGGGCACACCTTTGTTGGGCCATATATCTGTTCTCTCGACTGGTCTAAGCTTGATGACTCCTTCTCTCCACCCAGTTTCCCATACTTCTTCCAAAGAAAACTTCCTCCACTCTGCACTCTTCTGCTTGCTGGGCGTCAGAGTCCCTATTTTTTTGTTTGTTTGTTTGTTTTGTTTTTGTTTTTTGGTTTTTCGAGTGTAGCCCTGGCTGTCCTGGAACTCACTCTGTAGACCAGGCTGGCCTCGAACTCAGGACCTGCCTCTGCCTCTGCCTCCCAAGTGCTGGGATTAAAGGTGTGCGCCACCACCACCCAGCTAGAGTCCCTATATTTTGCAATGCCTATGATGGGAGGGTATGTGCAGAGAGAGATGCCGTTGATTCTATCCCATCTCTGAAGATGTCCTGGGCTCTGAACTCTTCTGTCCTTGGCTTGATTTGCCCCCTCCTTGGTCCTCATGTATGTCCCAAGCACCAAAGGCTTCAATATCCATTTAGATGCCTGGCATGGAGTCGYCACCACACACCAGACCTTGTAGTCTCCCCAAAATGTGTTCCTTATCCATCTTGTTTCAGCACATTGCTCAACCATGAAATTCGGATCCATGGCTACCATTTGCTCTGATTCCCATTTCTCCCYCTTACCCTGCGTGCTCYAGTACTGTGTCCTTAAGTGTGATGACTTACTCAGTGTCCAGGATGTCCCACCCACCGAGATTCTAGCTTCTCTGTCTCGTTACTTAGCCCACTTCCAGCTGCTCACTCTTCTCTTTCTGTCACCTTTAACACAGTGCTTCCCAGGCAGTGGACACTAACCCTATTGATTGACTTCAGCTTCCTCAGAGAATCAAGTCAACCCTAATTAGATTCATGGCCCTGCAGTCCCTGGACAGGGTTTTGGCCTCTGTATCTGCCTCCAGGCTGGTTCATGGTCCACTGCTGGTTAGGCTGAGGTCCATGCCTGTCTGCTTTCCTGGTTTGTAACAGGGTAAATGTGGTTCTCTAGCAGGGTGACCCAGATTTTCTTTCAGGCTGTGTCTCTATAGCCTTAACAGGCACACCCATACATCTCCACTCCTATCCTGAGCTAGCCAAATGGGGATTATATAGGCTTCAGCCAGAGCAGAGCTGGCTAGGTGATGTCTGTGACCTATAGGTGACTTGTGTGTATTCCATAGCTTTGGCTCAGCTTTGCACCCGTAGCAGACACCATAGCACAGCACTTCTTCCTGTCCATGGATCAGGTCAACTGGCTGTCACTAATATACCTTGTGTTATCCATTCCATTTGGCATGGCAGCCATCTGGGTTCTGGACTCTGTTGGCCTCCGTGGAGCGGTAAGTCGGACTTCATTCGATTCCTGTGTGTGGTGGGTGGGCTGGGGACCCTTTGACTCTGAATGCAAGACCCTGATCCCTTCAGATTAGACTCCACCAGCCCCACCTGTTAGGCTCCCCAGCGAAGCAGCTTGGGGGAGCAGGTAGATATTGGGGTATCCCTAAAAGCTTGGGATAGGCATCTGGAGATGTGGATGTTGAGGCTCTAGGCTAGCATATAGTCTCTGACTGTCCATTCCTGCAGACTATCCTGGGTGCATGGTTGAATTTTTCTGGGAGTTTGCTACGTGCTGTGCCGTGCTTGGCTGCCAGGATCCCCAATCCCTTTGCCTTCTTCATGAGTGGTCAGAGCCTCTGTGCCCTGGCCCAGACCCTGGTCATCTCTTCTCCAGCCAAGCTGGCTGCCTTGTGGTTTCCAGAGCACCAGCGAGCCACAGCTAACATGATCGGCACCATGTGTGAGTCCAGGGATGGGACCTTTGCAACCTGGGCTCAGCTCATAGGCCCTGCTGGATGTCTGTAATTTGCTCCCTAGCTTGGGCCAAGGCCAAGGTGCTTGAGCCAGGAAAGATTCACCCCAAGGACTGGGGTGAGGCTTGCCACAGCTGATCTGATACAACTGTTTTTCTATACAGCAAATCCTCTGGGCCTCCTTATAGCAAATGTGCTATCTCCTGCCCTAGTCAATACAGCAGAAGACATCCCTATGATGGTGAGGTTCTCATRATTATCTTGCATGTGACATGTATGCTGTGTGAGCTTGAGCATATATACATATACTTGTGTCCACAGTACATAAGGTTGTTGTACCTGTGTGTGGTATATACTCACATTTGTTGGTATGGCATACCTGGGTGTGTTAGCATCATCTCCTTATGTGGAGATAAGTTTGGACCCTTGGGAAGTTGGGCTGGTGTCATCATGGAGGGAATCATCCTTTAGTGGTATTCTGAAAGCTAGGTTCTACATGAAGCTATGAAGAACAGCTGGGGGTGGAGTGATACAGCTCCCCAAAGGGCTTAGGTTTGCTGACTCACTGGAGTATAAAGGCAGGAGSTGGCTAGTAAGGTGGCCAAAGCAGACTAAGACACATGGGGGCACATCTCAGTGTGACTTCTTTGTAACACTCAGAACTTCTCTCCAGCTTGGCATCTACATTGTTCCTGCTGCCCTTGCCTGTCTGTTGGCCACTGTCTGCCTCTGGGAGAGTGTCCCTCCTACCCCACCATCCACAGGGGCTGCCAACTCTACTTCAGAGAGTTTCCTCCATGGGCTCAAACTGGTGGGTCATGTGGATTCTGGGGACAGGGAAGCTGTGGTCAGAAGCCTGCTAGAGCTTCTGAGTTAAGGGCTGTTTTCCCCTCTAGCTCATACAGAATAAGGCCTATGTCATCCTGGCCGTATGCTTCGGTGGTGGTATTGGTGTCTTCTCTAGCTTCTCAGCCCTCCTGGAACAGATCCTTTGTGCCAATGGCTACTCTAATGTAAGTAGTAGTCCTGCCTAAAGAGGTGGACTCTGCCTCTACCAGGGTTACCTGCTGTTTCTGAGCACTCAGTGTTCATCCCCCCAATAGAAATTAGATTAGTATCCCCACACAGAGGTGGCAGTTATGGCTGCTTATATATCCCTGGGTCAGGACCTCTGGTGGGTGTAGATCTTTCATGGGCTACAGGCATGAACCCAGGGTTTGTGTTGTCTGTGGTGATACTCTTTCCCTTTAGTGGTGTGCACTTTGCAGAAAATCCATCTTAGCAGGCAGCTTGACAGGGTTGTCAAGCTTGGTCCTTTGGAGCTACCCTGGTAATGATCTATGCCCTAAGGAGCTCTGGAGGCTCCCTGCCTCCTGATGGTTCTCAGCTTTCCCTCCACACTTCCAGGAGTTCTCAGGCCTCTGTGGGGCTCTCTTCATCGTGTTTGGAATTTTGGGGGCACTGTTCCTAGGCCTGTACGTGGATCGGACCAAGCACTTCACTGAAGCCACCAAGATAGGCCTCTGTCTGACTTCCTTGACCTTTGTGGCCTTTGCTCTGGTGAGACTATTAGGGACAGAGACTACCCACCCAGGATGGAGGGATATTATGGCAGGCAGGAGGGTAGGGGGCAGCAGGCATGGTGGTCACTTGCCAAGAGCAAGTGACTCARTGTCAAACCTGTTCACTGCCTAAGGGTATCCCTGGGTAGAACTGGCTTCCCTGCCCCGCATCCATGTCACCCAGTCTAGGAGCTCATGGGTGGGGGTGGGGTGTGTGTGGGGTGGGGGTGGCATGTCTCACTGCCATCCCTGTTCCATTCTTCTCTACCGCTTTGCTGGTACCAGGTATCCCAGCTGCAGGGACAGACCTTTGCATTGGCTGCCATCTGCTCCCTCCTTGGGCTCTTTGGCTTCTCAGTGGCACCTGTGGTCATGGAATTGGCAGTTGAATGCTCATTTCCTGTGGGTGAGGGTGCCTCTGCTGGCTTGATCTTCGTCCTGGGGTGAGTATCCTTTCACATTAACCCCCTCTCTAAGGCATGGACTCCTTCCCTTACCATGCTTGGGCCACATGTCCCAGGCTCCTGGTCCATGAAGCTAGGAACCTGTTTTCTCTGGCCAAGAATATGCATGTTCTTGCTGTTTGCAAGTCTGGGCCAGCTGCAAGGCAGATGTGGATAGGGACTGCCCCAGGAGTAATAGGTGTTGTAGTGGTTGGCACAGTTGTTCCCTGCCCACAATGGCACTAAATGTGGTGGACAGAGAGTTTTTCTGTCCAGGCTGAGGGTCCTGTGTATCCAGGCAGGCCGAGGGCGTGCTCATCATGCTGCTGTTGACGGCGCTGACTGTGCGGCGAACAGGTCCATCCTTTTCTACCTGCCAACAGGGTGAGGATCCTCTGGACTGGACAGGTGAGTGTCTGTGCCTAGGCTTTGGCCCTAGTGAGCTAAGACAAGACCCGAATGATAGGGTTATTAGGAGGCATGGCCCAGTTGAGGATCTTAATCCTCCAGGGAAGCTCCAGTTGGTGTAAGTGTGAAATAGTGTGGTCAGATGCCTGGGCTCTGCTTGTGGGTGTAGCCCAAAGACTCTGACACAAATCCAGCATCATGTGAGGTGTTTCAAAATCCAGGAAAATAGACTAGGATCTTAGACAGAAAGAGGTAGAGATCTTGGAGAGAAAAAGAGACAAGGACAGAAATAGAAATACAGAGAAATAAAAAAATGTACATAGAAATACAGAGACAGAGACAGGGARTTAGGGATAAAGAGAGTCTACCTGGACAGACAGAAGGGGCAGTGGGGAGTGGATTAGAGATAGACAGGGATAGAGACAGAGATACAAAGAAACAGGAAGATTGAGAGAGTGACCAGCAGGCAGGCAGGCAGGCAGACAGACAAAAGCAGAGAGATGTGGAGACAGTGAGTAGCGCAGTAGTGATACACCAATGTCCCATAACTCACGATTCCTTGCTGTTGGAGCCTGGGTCTGGGAACATCCTGAGAACTGTTGAGGGTTTTAGACCAGTACTGTCTCCAAATGTCTCTGTGGTCACCATCACTGGGGTCAGCTGGGTCAGGTCTACCAAGGCTTCGCTATGATGGGAACTGGGAGCTCTGGCTGCCTGCACAGTTGAGGGACAGTCATGTGCTTGTGTCCCTAGTGTCCATGCTGCTGCTGGCTGGCCTATGTACTCTTTTCACCTGTGTCTTGGTGATCTTCTTCAACACCCCATATCGGCGTCTCGAGGCTGAGTCTGAAGGATCCTCTTCACCCACGATGTGTGCCAGGGATCCAAGGAATATAAGCCCCACCCAAGTGCCACCACTTGAGACTCCTGGCTTGACACCTCCAGATGGGGACTTGAAGGAAGCTCCTGGCCCTGCTTCATTCTCCAAAGGACATTCAGAATGGGCAGAGACTATTACCAGAGACATCTAGTAAAGCATAGGCTTGCTAGGGTCACTTTGATTGTGCCAGCCGTGCTAAAGGATCTGACAGGGACACAAAGTCCTTAGCAGACCCAGGGTAAGACAGGATGGCCTTTTGGTCCTCAGGAAAACGATGATGGAATTGGAAATAACTGGTATTGCATGAATACTGGTCAGTTAGAGTGGACCCTGGCCAAGCCATACATGTGGCTACTGCAAGAGGGCCTGTGCAGGGTCAGAGGGAGTAAGTTAGGGGTTCCTGGCTTAAGACTGGGAGAGTTCCGAAGGCTATAGCATGACCAGTCTGAGGTAGACAGGTGTAGGAAGAACTTGTCTCCACTGTATGACCAGGCACTGAGCCTGCTTCTAAAATAGCACAGAGGGYGGTGAGCTGGTCTCAGTAGAGAAGGGAACATATTCCCTGCAATGAACACTCACAGGAAAGTTTGTGTACAACTTTATTGGACTAGCTGCAGGTTGCAGTCTGAATGGCAGAGCAGTTGATTCTTCCTCCTCCACATGGGTAAAGCATATAGCTCTGCCCCTTTGTAGTCTAGGTTGCCAGCCACATCAATGAAGGCAAAGTACAGCATCTGATTCTCCTGAGAGTGAGCCCAAGATAGGTTGGGTATCAATGGGGAACTCATGTTGGTGGTGGTGGTAGGAGGAGGAGAGACAAGGTTCCTGGGCTTCAGCAGTCCAGACACAGTAAAGTACAGGCTCTGAACTTTATTCAGTGGATTCATGAGTCTTGTTTGACCTGTTCAGGGGTGTTGAGGGCCAAGGGCCAGGCAAGGGGAGGGGCTGGGGATGTATGCAAGGTAAGGTCAGAAGAGGGATTGGAGGAAGTGGGGCAGAGAGAAGTGGGAGGAGGGAAGGTAAAAGGGAGAGGGGGGATAGAGGGAAGAAAGGAGTGGGATACTGGGAGTAATGTGGTGGTGGGGTAAATAGATGGTATAGACATGCTAGAAACCTAGACCTTATTCCTACCTCATAGTCTGCTGCCAGCAGCTAACCAGCAGAAGGGAGATTTATCCTTTGGGGGGAATGTTGCCTCTAGCTGCCCTCAGATATACATACATACATATACATACATACATACACACACACACACACACACACACACACACACACACACACACACACACACACATATATATATATATATATAGGCTTGTTAAGAGCCATAGGAGTGGAGTTGGGGATTGAGCAGATCTCATCTGTAGTCATCATGTTGGCTCAGAACATCAGTAGACCTTTGATGCTAAGAGTGGAAAAGTGACAGATTAGGCTGTTCTGAGGAAGAGTGGAAAGTTCCTACTTGTGGCTCCTCTTGTGGGAGGCCTGACATAGTCCCGACTCTTTGTCTGCTGCCTCTATTACTGAGTTGGCCAGCAGCAGGGTGGTGATCTATCCTTTGGAGGAATGTTGCCTCTAGCTGCCCTCTGATATGCTTGGGCTTTTAGAATGTATGTCCTGACCACCTGCCACCACGGCCCAGGTGCCTAATGGTTCCTGGAGCCCGTCATGACTCACAGCAGATACCTGATGGGTAACAGGCAAATGCCTGGTACACCAGAATGTTCCTTTTCCCTAGTGCTGTGTGTAAGTAATCCATCTATGAAAGGGGTTTAAAACAGCAATAGATGRATAGACCATGGCACCCTGGGTAATGAAGGCCCAATTGGCAGGAATGGCCTTCCCCTTAGTTATTCCAAATGACTCTGCTCTCAGGGTCTTAGGGTGGCTATTTAATGCCCTGGAGTTAGAGCTCTGGAAGGGCTGGTGAGGTGGGCTTGGGGCGCAGGCACTGTGTCTCTTCTCACAGTAGGTGTTCCGCAGACTCCAAACCCGCACTCACTATTCCATTGCCATTAAGGTTGAACATCTTGAAGACATTTAGGTCTCTGAAGTTGTGCCTACAGCCTCTACAAAGAGGCTTTTAGAGTTCTATCTTGTCCTAGAGCATCAAGTGCTTAGTCTTGCTGAACCATCTGTTGAGTCTTTCCTGTTGCAGGATCCCAAGAACCCCTGTCATTCCCTCTATCTAAGAGGAAACCTTAGATTCTCAGATACCCATAGGTAGCCTTGACTTCCATTTGGGGGACAGGTCTTTGAGAGTGAAAGAGGCTACATATAGCTAGATAGATGGGAGATGTGTTGGGACTCATAAGGTTTAAGAACAACTAAGAGAGGTGTCTCAAGAGATGGCCCCTAGGACAGCTCAGACATCTAGCAGAGACTTTGAACAATGACAGGCTGAGGGCTACCATCCCAGGGGACTGGACAACTGTAGAGTGAGACTAGGCACCAGGAGACTTTGCTCTGCAGAGGGTGCTGCATTTCCAAGGCCTTGTGCCACATTAATGGCCACAGGCTCTGGAGGGACTGAGCTATCCTAGGTACCTATGCAAAATATCTAGAAGCTTATTTTATATCCCACCCCCCTTTTTTCCCGAGACAGGGTTTCTCTAACAGCCCTGGCTGTCCTGGAACTCACTCTGTAGACCAGGCTGGCCTCGAACTCAGAAATCCACCTGCCTCTGCCTCCCAGGTGTGCACCACCACCACCCGTAGAAGCTTATTTTAATATCTGGAATTTTAAGTACTAGAAACTAAACGCTGGCAGGTAGCTGTGTCCCAAGGTAGAGCTCAAGGTTCATCCCTCCAAACATGCTCAGGAACATGGTGAGGACTGACTGGCATCCACCTTGATGTCCTTGATGTTAGTTTTGCCTGTAGCAAGCACAGGCAGGAGTAGGGTGTTCAGTGGGCCCACATTGTCTTTTTTTTTTTTTTTTTTTTTTGGTTTTTTGAGACAGGGTTTCTCTGTGTAGTCCTGGCTATCCTGGAACTCACTCTGTAGACCAGGC
>BDUI01000775.1:91967-106065 GCA_002335545.1 Apodemus speciosus
AAACAAAACAAGAAACAAAGTTGTCATATTATTGTTAATGATACTTTGCAGGAGCAATGGCTCAGCAGTTAAGAGCAATGGCTCAGCAGTTAAGAGCACTAACTGCTCTCCTAGAGGTCCAGAGTTCAATTCTCAGCAACCACATGGTGGCTCACAAACATCTGAAACAGGATTTGATACCCTCTTCTGGTGTGTGTCTGAAGACAGTGACAGGGTACTCATATAAATAAATAAATAAATAAATAAATAAATAAATAAATAAATAAATAAATCTAAAACACTAAAAGAGAAAAAAGCCCAAAATTTTGTATTGCTTATTTTAAAATTGTACCTACTGTCAAGAGTGGATAGAAGTTCAGCTTCTAACAAAATGACAGTTGGCCAATCAGTATGGGTCCCGCTCAGCATCAAGGGATACAATGTTATACAATGTTACTTGATCAATGYTTTGAAGAATGTTCTTGATCAAAGGGAAAAATAAAAAATTAGTGATTAAAGGATGAAACAATTCTTGTTAGATTCATGAAATAATTAGATCTAGGATGTAGTGAAAGGATATGAGGGTGGGGAGCACACTTATGTTTGCTTCTCTGAGATAGATTCTTTTGAAAAATATTTTATTCTCTGTATAACTGCACTGGCTGTCCTGAAACTTGCTTGCTAGACCAGGCTGGCCTCAGACTCACAGAGATCCACCTGCCTTTGCCTCCTGCATGCTGCGATCGCAGGTGTGTGCCACCACCATCCAACTGATAAATACTTAAGGACTTTCCAAAGATCCCAGAGATATTTCTTCTTCCATGCTTTACAACATATGCAAAACTTTCAATAGCAAAATCTTTTGAGCCAGGCTATTACCATATAACCTTTGTTAGCCTGGAACCAAAGTTCTGGGATTAAAGGTGTGTATCACCACACCTACAGTTCTGGGAGTAAAGACATGCACCACCATACCTATTAGAAAGTTTATTTCCAATGGTCCCTAAGACCAGAACAATTCATTTAACACACTCTGAAGAGAATACCTAACCAACATGGATGTCTCTACCAGTGAGTTGCTGCCAGTTCCTGCCTTTGATCCCTAAGACCAATGAACTTTTATAGAAGCAACTTATGATTTTTTTTCTTATTTGGCTTTGAAATCTACTCCTTGCCCTAACTTCCTTAAATATGTTAATAGTTTGCCAGAACATAGGGATTCTTGTTGCTGTTGTCAAATATCACTATTCTTTGGTGAATCTCCACATGTATTTTGGATTGACATCATGCGTGCAGTCCTCCTTAATGCTAACAGACCTCTCCAGAAGACAGTCAGGGCAGGTGATTATGCTGTTTTGTTGAATTATGACATACTGAGAGCAAGACAGAGAGCCCAGCTTCTATCTCCCAAGTTTTCTGGGCGTTTGGATGTATGGTTTTTGAAATATGAGAGCTTATTCTGTTCTGACCTGGTTACCAGAGAGATTGCAATAACCTTGAGATCTAGTGAAATATCATTTGGGTTTTAGTCTCTGTTCCTAGAGCAAAGCTGTGGCACTCATATATGAAGTGATAGGGCCCTAAGATAGATAGTCTCAGGCCATGGTTTCAGGTCCTCTGCTTAGAGGTATTTTCCATGCATTCCAATCTACCACATTCCCTACAGGCTGGATATGTGAGCATAGTCTCGAGCAGACTCTCCCTCCACAAAGCCACATCATGGGGCATGCTTATGCTCAGGAGGGGGCATGTCAGAAATAGACATCACTTCAGAAATGTTAGTAGTCTGATACCCTCGATGCCAAGAACATAGACACTCAGGGCTCGGGGGAGCCAGTTCCCCATACTTGCTAATGTTTGCTTTAGGCAGAATTTATCTGTATTCTGTTTTATGATCACATCCTACCTGTGTGCATGTCCTACTTGTGTTCATGTTCTGCCTGTGCTCATGACCTCAAGATCTTCCTGTTCTCATGTATACCATGCTCATGGTATAAATGTGTTCAGTTTCTACGTTTGCTTAGGGTTTCTTTATACTTAGTAGCAGTCTGGTGTAACTACTGCAGCTACATGGTGAGGCAGACATCGGTTTCCCGGCAAAAATTGAAGACCAGGTGCAGTGAGTATCTGTGTGAACTAGAACTTTGTATCAGTCCTTTGTTGTATCTACCACACTGTGAAACAACACTGCAATCCACACAGGCCCACCATGTGGCTCGCCATTTGCAAGGAGGGCACCAAGTGTGTTGAGGAGATCAAGTGTTGACTGTCTCAGTTTCTTTGCTGAAAATCTGCATGTGAACCCAGAGTCCTATCCTTGGGGATGCAGAGTGTCCTGATGCCGCTGGTGGAAATCTGGATTTTGCTGACTTTGACAGTCACTCCTTTTCCCTCACTCTGGGATCAATACAAACTAACACAACCTGCAGTTTACAGAATCCTCATAATAGTAGACATGGTATTGCTGCCACCAATGATGTATCTTTTAGGCTACAGAGTGACCAGAAACCTTGGAGAGGGGCTGTAGGACATGGGTAGTTCCTGGGAAAAGGATTAAAGGCAACTCTGCAACTTGATCTTACCTCAGAGCAATGCTATTACTCTGGTGTGGATCAGGGCAACAGGAAGGAAAGAACCTGCCCCAGGCTCAGGGCTATGTGCAGGCACTGCTTTGAGGATTCCCTGAAGGTGGGTGGGAGGGAGGAAGAAAAGGGTAGGGTGGGAATGAATGAAAGAAGGCCGGAGGAATCATGAGAAAATGAGGAAGGGTGGGTAGACTATGAGCCTTAGAGTATTAATGCCCTGTCACGGGCTCTCCTATATACCAAATTTCTTGCTTTGTTGGTAATTTATGCTCCATTTGGCTCATAGATGACCCATTTCTTAAAATGGAAGCAAAGTGAAGGCCAAGATAATCCTGCAGATTATTCTATTCAGGTCGCTCCGTGGGTGCCTGTTTATAACAGATAAGTGTAAGAGGATTGCAGCACCCTCATGCCCAACCTTCCCACTTGGCCAGGARTGAAGCTAGCAGACTGCCTCTGGGGAATCTGTCCAGAAGGGGTCTTTCTCTGGTTCTGGGAGTCCCCCATTGCATGTGGTTGACCTGTGTAGCAGGTGCTGAGGCTACCTGGGTAGCTTGGGGAAGAAAGAGGAAGAGAAGTAGAATAGACAGTGGGTGGGGAGGAGGAAGACTGTCCAACTATTCTGTTGAGCTCCCTAATCCATGGGATACATTTTTGACCCCTTTCTGAGCCTCCCTGGCTGTTGTCACACCCATCTCTAGGGGTACCTCACTCACTGTATCCCATAGAACTTCGCACCCAGAGGAGCTCCGTCCTGCTTATACCTGCCACAAACCAGCAGCTTCCATGAAGTCTGCGTCAATAAGTCCATTCCCATCCTGGACCCCGAATCTCTTGTAACTCCATTCCCAACTCTCCTAGGCCCCAGATTATCTGCTTCCAGGACCAGTGTGGTTCCTTTTGTGGGTAAAGCTGCTTCTGCCAGGACTGGGTGTTTGGAGCATCTGGCCTCTCTATACCAGCCCTGGCCTGATCGCTTCAGACCTCTACGCAGACAATCATAATCATCCATGGAAGACTCGTCATGCCTGATGATGACGGAAGTTGCCCTGGGTTCTCACAGTCCTTATCATGCATAAAGGAGGCCTGACTTTGGCAAGGCCTGAGGCTGAGTCTGAAAAACCTCCACAAGAATGTCTCTTAAAGAGTGTTTCTGTGGCAATTAGGCAGCATGGGGGAGAAAAGGAGGGACCCTTTAAAGCTCCCCTTTAAACTAGAAATGTGAAAGCTTAGTCCTAGAAAGGAAAGACAGGAGACTAAGAACTGTAAGGAGATGGAACAGGGAAAGGTAAACTGCAAAGACCTTGGCCCTGAACCTAAAGTCTTTGTGAAATCTCTGGATGCTGAGGCAGAACACACCTCTGCACYGTAGCTGGAAGACACCCACCTCTGACACATCCTGCACGTTTATCATCTTCTTGGTCTGAGCCACATGGCCCACAATCCCAATGTCCAGTGGGAAGACGATCTCAGAGTCAGGGGGCACCAGGCAATCTTCCAGGAGGCTGTCTGGCTGCACGCTGAAAAGCCGCGTAGCAAGTTCAGCTATGCCGTTGCGCTGGCGGTACATAAAGAGGCTGCAGCGGTCAGCATGCAGGATGGTGCAGAGGCGCCGCAGGACCTTGAAGACCACACGTTCCATATTGACACTCTCCTGCATGTCCTGCACCAGTTCAAACAGTGCTGCACTCTCTTCCACTTGGCACAGCTCTCGTAGGCTGCCACAGTCCGCCAGCCGACCATCTTCACAGGCCCCTGCCACATTTTCGGGGCTCAACTTCTTCCCAAAGTATTGGTGGGCAAAGGTGGGGTTCCCATCCAGGAAGCTGCATACCTGTTCCTCACTGAGGCTCATGGTGTTCCTGCTGCTGTGCCCAGGGCTTTCTCCACCCCCAGGTACACATGGATTCTGCAAACTCTGTTGTCAGCAAAGTCTTACTTAGTGATGATTAGGGAGCCCAGGGAAGGCCGCTGACTCATACCACATGAGTGGCCCAACCTCTCTCTTCTCRGAGACCCGGCAGACCCTGCTCCTCTGGAAGAATTGAATATTTAGAATTGGAGTGTGGGGTAAAGCTAGGTGGGCTTCTTGCCTGTTACATCTGTCCCTTAACTGCCCATAAGTCCTGTCATTTCTGGTGAAACAGGCCCTGAGACTAGGTAATTCCACAAGCACACACTATGACTCTCTTTGCTTGGAGAGCTGCTGAAGGATTTGGGTTGGTCCAATAAAAAATCCCTGGTCTTCCTTGGCTCAGGTACCCTGGGAAGGTGGTGGGCATTGGCCTTGCAGTGCTGCAGTTGACTTCTGAGGCAGGGATTGCGTGGAGGAATCCCTGCCTGGAAGAAAAAACAAATATGAAGATTTTAGGCAGACTGTCCCAGGAATTCATGGGTAGAAGTTGCTTCTCACTTTCTTCTTGATCTTTACTTGTTTATGGAGGGCACAGGTCTGGAGTAACAGCCCTCGGCTGACAGTGCTTGCGCTGCCACGGTACCAAGTATCGGGTGTAGGCCTGGGGGATTGACATAAAACACAAACACAGGTCATTCTGTAAGGAGAATDCCAAAGCTTTACTGAGGGACCAGCAATATATGCTAGAGGCCAGGRARAACAACAGGAAAAAACAATTATAGCCATAGGTCAGGCACCTGGGAAGTCCCGGGCGGGAAGGCCAGAATCAAGCTAAGCCAGGAGATCACGGGATGTTTTGCTCTCAAGAAACCTGTGCAAACAGCTCAGCTGGGGGCGTTGAGCCAAGCTCACCGGTTCCCAACACTCAGCAGCCATGCAGCTATCAATGGCAGGAGGGGCTCAAGCTGAACAGCTGCCTGCTATAGATCAGGATTTTCCTTTTGATATCACCAGCTAGCAGGCCCCTGAGTCCACATGTTCTCCCTCTCCCTCTCCCTCTCCCTCTCCCCTCCCCCCTCTATCTCTCATGGATTAGACCCTCCCTCAGGATTTATAAAGTTCATATGGCACACTGGAGGTACACAGAATGTCGTGTGAGCCAGATGTGTGGAAGTGGTTTTTACTTTCTTGAATTTAGAAACTTACTTGGGCGCATTTATTCGTGTTGCTAGACTTTTGCCTCATGTCCATCCACAGGTGACCACTGTTTTACAGACATGTAAACTTGTTAGGTGGGGATTTGCACATCTAGATGACAGTAGGTGGCCTGGTGTTGGTTTCTATGACAGTTGTGATGTGATAGGAAGAAGTATGGTTCAGATTAATTTCTGGTGTCTGGATATTCTGCGGTAGCCAGTCCTGTGCACTAAGCACTAAGGAGATCGCAGAGTCTGTGGGTGCTTGTCTAAGTGTCAGAACATGTCAGTGCTGGTGGACAGAGGGAAACCTGAAGATAAAGAAGTCTGTCTGTTGTGTGAACTGGTACAGGGCACCCAGCCTGACCTCAGAGAGGAGAGCACATGCATCAATTAGAAGGATTTTTGGGACTCTCCAGGTGAGACCAGAAATCAAACCATGGACCTCCAGGGACTATCTAGGAGCTTCCTCATTTGCCTCTTCTGTGTATACTTTCTATTGGGGTCYAGTGTTTGGATGCAATTTTGGCTTTTCTGCATCAGCTGGCAAGGTGTATGTCTGGTGCACACATGTTTAGTGACTTCTCAACATAAAACTAGGGAAAGTTCTCTCTGTCTTTATGCTGGCACCTGCAAGTTTCCAGGCAGGAGAGGTTGACTAACTAACTGCACAGCTACTTGTGTAAATTGGGCCTAGCCGAGTGTAAGAGAGCCTTGCACCCACAAATTCTTGTCTCTGCTGAGTCACATACATCTTCCTTTCAGGAATCTGCTTGGAGGTATCTTTCTTTTCCTAAAAGTAGTGAATCCTGACTGGGGAATCAGGGAAGGGACTTCGGGACAGGGGCAGGTGTGTGGGCAGACACTACAGTGCTGGGGTTTAGGCTCAGGGCAGCAAGCCACTGGCTTGACATTCAGTCCTGGAATGGCTTGGGACAGGCCTAGCGTGTTATCTCTGTTGGAGGAGGGGAAATGCCTTGTTCACTTTGAGACCCACCATTCTGCTCCAGTACCACAGGAAAACTGTACAGTTGTGGGACCCATGGAAGAAACCACAGGCACGGGGAAGGATAAATGATCACAGAGTAAATTTAGCTTGGAGTTCACTTACTCTAACCCATCCAACATCCACCTGTGGTGTTGCCATGGAGCCTGTAGGCATGCTGGTTTAGGGGTTGTCAGAAGCTCAATAATCCCCTGAGACACCCTAGGCCCATGTTGATAGGAGCTCTGGATAAATGTCGCTAGGTAATGACACTGTACCCATTGTCCATCTCCACCTCACTTTCTTAAATATCTACTATTCTTGCCTTGGGGTCTCTGATTGGGATGGACTCAGCAAAGTCATAAACACACACCCGTGGGGCACACCTGTGAGCCACACCTGTAAGACATCTATCTCTGTGCTGCATACCCATCAGGTGCATCCCATGAGGTACACCCGTGAGCTGCACCTGTAAGACACAAGCATGCTCAAGGGACCATTGGACTTACCAGATGACTTCTCTACAGATGCTACTGGAGGATGCTTAAGGAGAAGTGGAACTGCTCCCTTTTCCAGTCTCCTATTAATTCYGCCTCATCATAATGTGGAATTTTAAAATGAGTCACACATCCTGGGAGTCATTTAGAACAGGGATGTGTCATCACCAGCTGTTACGGGAAGAGAATCTGGCTTCTTGTACCGAATTGTGGAAAGGATACAATTAGACAAGGAGCAGTATGTTCTGGAATTAAAATTAACCAGTCAGAAAAAATGGCAAGAGATAGAAGTRGGGAGAATTYAGAGCTCACAACCAGAATCCAATTATGTCTGTGAGCAGAGGAACAGATAGATATATCTCAGGATGAGATTCTGGGAGCAAGGTAAGAAAGACCATAGGTACCAACCAGTACCCAACGAACACAGAGACCTGGGATGGATCTGTAGGAGGTATTTCCCTAACAGGTTTGGGAACAGTGCCCTGAAGCTGAATATTGCTCTTTAGCTGACCAAGTGCAGTGCCCAACCATAGTTCCGCCTCTTGAGAGAAGGGGACCCATGACCAACTTCATACTTCTACTGGTGACACAGAAGGCCAGCCCTGGATGTTGCTATCCAGACGTGTCTGCAGGGCTCTGAACAGGGTGGTGGCACTAGGAAGGTCCCTCTGATGAATCTCCCACCTGAGCCTGGCCAGGATGTGCTTGCTAGTGAGGAGGCATCACACAAGGCGAGAAGCATAATGCACGTTTACTGCTAGTCTTGGGTCTTTTGTCCACCCAAGGGGAGGGAGCTTAGGAGCCATGTGGGGGTCCTTAGCATCTGGCAGTGTGAGTCCATGCCAGCATATGGAAATTTCTCTGTACACATACATTTATACATTTTCCCCCTTAGAGAGCTTCTCAGCATTTCCCTAGTGGGAACCCTTCATTTGTTTGTTTTATCTAAAGCTCTGAGCCAAGGTGTTGGGATTTCCTACTTAATATTCACAAACTGCCTCTGGCCTGATGTGGCCCATTTATCTAATGGGTCAATATAAGTGTGTTATAGAATTCCACAGACGTGTTCAGAACTGCTCACTAAGCCAATAGCTAAGGTAGAATGGAGATGCCTTGTGGGTGGCTCATGAGAATTCCTTCTATTCTGAACGATAGAAGTTCTAGAGGTATCAGGAAAGTACAAAGCATCACCCATAAGGATAGGTGGCTCTCCTATGGCTTCTTAATTGCCGAGGGAGGAGGTACTGAGGTATAGATGCTGGTAAGGCAGGGCTGAAAGTGAGTGGCAGGGTTGATCCTCATATAAGTAATAAGCAATGTTACTGACCCTGCATAGTCATGGGTCATCTGTGAGTTTATCTGGCTTTGTGGCTTCTTGGATTTTGATCCAATGTTTTGTAGAGCAATCTGTTTGGTCTCAGTCTTGGTATCAAGTACAGCACTGACTAGTACTCAGTGGAGTAGAGGTTGCATCTGAAATGCTAGGCTATGCCCCACCTCTTCACATAGTTCCAGAAGAAAGTCCCCAAATATTCATGTCTCTTCCTTTTCTGGTGGATTGAGATTTTAGGGGATCTTTGTAAATATCTCAGGGGCTTATGGATTCTCCTTATGGACTGGACAGCATGACTGAGACCTGCACAGCCACCAGGGTTCCTCATGCATGCCACAGAGGTTTCATCCTGGGATATGGAGCAGAATTTTCTATAGTGGAGACCTTGAAAGTACAGAAAGTACCCTGAGCTCAGCAGAGATACCCTGGGAACATGGAAGGCCTTAGAAGAACACCTACATGGTTCTCCAAGGCATGGATAAGCTATTCATGACTGCAGTAAGCAGGAGAGACAAGCAGGTCAAAATGAAGGCCTCAGTTTGGATGGGCACAGAACAAGAAACAGAAGATCCAGGAACCAAGAGACCTCAAAGCTGTGATCTGTGCAGATGATGACATATGCCACTAAGCACAGTTTGGAAGGGTGGAGACAATGCCTGGGGATAGATGGGAGGTTTCAAACTCACATACARTTCTTGATCCCATGTGTGTTGGAATGAGGCCTTGCAGCACCAGCATCCAGAAGGCACATGGAACTGAACAACTGAAGTTGTTTCAATTTTGCAGTTATGAGGTTTTGCAGTTACAACATTCATTATACATTTAGAGACTTTGAATACAGTGGGATTTTTGTTGTTGTTGTTGTTGTTGTTGTTTTGCTTTTTGGTTCTTAAAGAAGATACATGGTCATTTAAACTTGAATCCAAAAATAAGCCCATTTCAAATGTCAAAAACTGTTAATGAGCTTGGCATTTGAGAAAACACAGCTCCAGCTGCTGTGATGCAAACCGCTGTCTAGAGCTCCTTTGTAGTGTGAACTTACAAATGAGCACAAAGTGTAATTTGTTCATCTGAAGTGGAGTCTCCTTGTGGGGCGTGGTTAAGGGTATTGTGGGCTATCACTACCATCTATCTTCAGCAGTACGTCACCTTCCAGACTGAAACTCAGTTCCCATTAAACACTAATTCCCATCCTGTCCCAGACAGCGCTTTACTGTTGTCTCCATGATTTTCATAACTCTAGGTCCTTCATTTCAGTAGCACCACAAAATATTTGCTTAGTTCATGCTGCATTATATCTTCCCATGCATGCTGTGTAGTATGTGTTAGAATCTCATTCTGTTTCAAGACTGAGTAATAGTCCATAATACAGATGGACCACACTTTGCCTCTCCTCTTATCCTTCAATGGTTATTTGGGCTGCCTCCACACTGCAGCTTCTGTGAACACTTCTGTATGAACTTAGGTTCACAGACATGCCCTTGAAGAGCTGTAGGAACTGTTTATCAACACAGAATTTTATTCCTTTTCTGTTCATGCAAGAAAGTATTTCCCTCCTTCGTTTTGACAAGATTTATATTCTGTTAAGTTAGGAGAACTGGCAGACTTTAAGATTAGTGCTGGAATCTCAAACAAACAAACAAGCAAAAAAAAAAAGAAAAGAAAAGAAAAATAAAAGAGAATCCCAGTACTGGAATCCCAGTAGTTAACATCAAGATGGGGAGAATATTGACCTGGGAAGATCAGAGTTAATAAAACAAAAGAAAGAAGGTATGAAACTATTACTATAGGATGTGCATGCTTAATGTCTTTGGTCTAGTAGGTCCAGCAAGGAGACAACACAGAACAGAGCAGAGGAGTCCTCAGGCACAACATCCCCATGTGTGTGCCTGTGTGTGTTCATGTGTGTGACAGTGACATCTGATGAGAGATGAGTAAGAGCTATGACATGTCCAGGAACTGGATGCCTCTCGAGACACTGACTTGAGAGAGCACATCTGAGTAGTCTGTTGTGTCAATGATCGTGGTGGTTTGAATGAGAATGGCCCTCATAAGCTCATGTATTTGAATTTTTGGTCACCAGTTAGTGGACCTGTTTGGGAAGGATTAGAAGGCATGGACTTGTTGGAGAAGGTGTGTTGGCTGTTTTGACATTTCAAAAGCTCACCACAGCCTGGTCTACAGAGTGAGTTCTAGGACAGCCTGGGCTATACAGAGAAACCCTGTCTCGAAAAAACCAAATCCAAAAAACAAACAAAAGCTCACCGCTTTACCAGTTAGCTCAGTCTGCCTGTGCTTTGTGGATAAAGTGTGTATTTCTCAGGTACTGCTCCAGTGCTATGCCTGCCTACTGCCACACTTTCCACCATGATCATGGCTTCTAATCCTCTGGAACCATAAGCCCTCAAATGAATGCTTTCTTTTATAAATTGCCTTTATAAATTTTATATGTTGGTCATATTGCCTCATCACAGCAATAGAGAAGTAACTTAGACAATGATCCACAAAGAAAGGGCTATAGACTCAATAAAGTCCTTGAGTGGCCAGTAGGATGGCTAGGCAGAAGCCACAATGGACAGAAGTAGAGACAGGAGAAATGCGGGGGAAGGTGCTAATGTCAATCAGCTGAAACCAGGATTGACTTGCTGAYGGTCAGAGCTGCTCTTGATGGAAGCTCTAGTGGTTTTGGTGGGTTCTTCAACTTTTCCAGTTGTAGTGCCGTGAGACAGAGAGGCCTTTACAAATAGCTGTGATCAGCTTCTACAAAGTTCTTGAGTGGGAACAAGTGTCTTGCTGACTGTCCTAGTTTTATTTCAGTTGTTGTGATGAAATATATTGACAAAAAGAAACTTAGGAGAGAAATGGCTTATTTTAGCTTACAATTCCAAGTTAGGTCCATCATTTGGGGAAAATCAAGACAAGAACTGGAGAAGCTAGTCACATCACATCCACAGTTAAGATAGAGAAAATAAATATACACCAGTCTGTTTGGTAGCTTTCTCAAGTCTAATATAGTTCAGGGCCCAGCCTAGAGAATGATGCTGTCCACAGTGGACTGGGTATTATGTACCAGTTAAAGTCAAGACAACCTTCCACAGACATGCTCATGGGCCAATCTAGACAAACCCTCGATTGAGATTCCCTTCACAGATGAGTTCAGGTTATGACAAACTGAGAATTGATATTAAATGGTACACTAATCCTGTGATGTTTAAGTCTATATACTTACCTCCTCACTATAGCCAGGTGGGTGACACCTTGTTTTATTTAGAAGTAGCCATTTCTTCCTGAACTTGTGTCCCTGGGTGGTATCTAATCCCTCAAGATGAGCCACTCTGTGGTTGTTTCAATATGCTTGACCCAGGGAGTGGCGCTATTAGTAGGTGTGGTCTTTTTGGAGTAGGTGTGGCCTTGTCGGAGGAAGTATGTCACTGTGGGCATGGGCATGGGCTTTAAGAGATCCTCCTCCTAGTCATGTGGGAGCCAGTCTTCTCCTAACAGCCTTCAGATGAAGATGTAATATTCTCAGCTCCTCCTGCACCATGCCTGCCTGGACACTGCAATGCTCCTGCTTTGATGATAATGGACTGAACCTGAACCTGTAAACCAGTCCCAATTAAATGCTGTCCAAGAGTTGCTTTGGCCATGGTGTCTGTTCACAGCAGTAAAACCCTAGCTAAGACATACTCAGTGGGCTCAGTCTCAGGTAGTTGGCGTGTAGACTGCAAATGTATGAAATATGGTGTTTTTGTAGTCCTGCTACCACCATTTACCACCAGCAGGAAATCTGGTTGGTACTAGGCAACTCTCTGATGCTCTGAGCAGGATCCATATGGGTCACGTGTACCTTGGTGGCCAGACCTTGGCTCTGAACCCACCCCAAAATGACCCTAAAGCTGTCAGCTCATTTCCTCTCTCAGGGTGAACATGAGTCTGGCATCTGTCTCTTGGTGAGAAAACATTGCTCACAGACAGGTTGTTACTGTGAGGATCTGGAAGTAGATGGATGCCTACAGCTTGTTCAGCAGGAAAGCAGAATATGGCTCCAGATCAGTGCAGGCTCAGCTCCACACAGGCTGTTTCCAAAGAGCTGTGGCCAGTGTGCCTGGGGCCTCTGTTGTCTCTAAGGTTGAAGACCGGGAGCCTTCCTAGCTTTGAGGGAAAAGCCTATCCTTTGAACAAAACTGGTGGGTTATGTTAGAACTCCACAGTATATTCTGACACAAGGTCTGGGTGAAGCATTAAAGGAAGGTAGCCAGAGTTTCCTCCTCCGGGTACAGAGGCCGCAGGTCATGATGATGGCCAAAGGACACATGGATGTCCATGATCTATACTGTAGCCAAGGATTGTGTTGACATCTGAGGCCCATGCTGCTTCAGAGGCCATGCAGTTGTCTGTGGTCTGTTTCACTGCCTAAGGCCACATTATTATCTGTGGTCCACTCTGCCTTCAAGGGCCCTGCCTGGGTTCATGGTGGTTCTGATGTGTCTGGGGCCATGTTAATGCCCATGGCCTGTGTTACCACCTAAGGCCATGCAGATGTCCATGGTCTGTGCTGACACCTGAAGCCATTTTGTTGTCTGTGGGCTATGCTGTCACATGGGACTATGTTGATGTGGGCGACCTGTGCAACCACCTGGGGCCATATTGATGACCATAGTCCATCTGTGCTGCTGCTGCTTGAGGCCATGTTGGTGTCTATTTTCTGGGCTATGCTGGTGTCTGTGGCCCATGTGGCCCTGGAGGCTACATTGATGTCTTTAGTCTGAAGAACTATAATGGTATCAGTGGCCTGTGCTTCGGCAGAGGGCCATGTTGATGTCTAAGGTGATAGATTGGTAGATTGATAGCTGRTAGAAGGWGTGTTTGAAGCAGTGCTGACATTTCAGTGAGGAGTCACTTCTACCCTGCAATTGTTCTTAAGCTACTGACCTGTGGCATTGTTACAAGAATTTAGGGGAAGCCAAAAAGCATCGTCTAAATTACCGTAAGGTGGCATGGGGCCACCTTACCCTTATTCCTGTACACAGAGATTACATCTGCAAAAGGATTTTTTCCACATGTGGTTCCAGAATGAAAAATGGCATATCACAGCCATCTTATAATTACAAAATGTAAAGAAAACCAAAGGGAGACAGAATAATGTTTCCTATAAGCCAAATTCATTTGACATTGCAACCTTTGCACAAGGCAAACTATTAACTTCCGATTCTATTCTAGTTCTTCTGATAATATCACTTTTTGGCCTAGGGCCCCTTTCATATCTAATTTTATCTATCTATCTATCTATCTATCTATCTATCTATCTATCTATCTATCTATCAGCTATCCTTCTATCAGCTATCAATCTACCAATCTATCAGCTACCTATCAATTATCAGCTATCAATCAATCTACCAGCTATYTAAGCAATCATCTACTTACTCCTCCATCCATCTATCTATCCATCATTATCAATGCATTCACCTGTATATGGGTAAGCACATATTTATGGTTGAACAATATTGCTTCTTTATTCACTTAGAGATGTTTATTAGATACAGCTGTGTTACTTCTGATTGGTAGTTAATATTTTACAGTGTGCTTCTATCATGTTTTTTTTTATTGGATATATTCTTTATTTACATTTCATTTCCCTTTTTCCTGGTTTCCCCGCCCCCCCATGTCC
>BDUI01000775.1:118464-134630 GCA_002335545.1 Apodemus speciosus
TGGTGAGCTCTTCCTTGGTGACAGGATCCTGAAATAAAGCAATTCAATCTGCTCTAAAATCCTACACGGGTTAGTTTCACTGTCATCCCTGGTTTCGTTGTCATGGAACCTCAGATTGCCCCCCCCCCGCCCCCTTTGCTGGCTCCTAGTCGTTTTAGAAAGACTGCTGAGCGGAAGCTGCAGGGTGAATCCCAGTACCTGTGATTTTTCACTTCAAGTAGGGAGGGAGCTCCTCTAGCTCCCCTAGATTCCAAGCAGCAGAACTCCCTCTCATTACGCACCAGGATGCTCTTCTGAAATCTCTGTGTTCCTGCCCTCAGAAGAAAATTGAATTGGTTCAGCTTAAAGATCCTTCTCAGTGAGTTCCCTTCTCCCCGTTACTGCCCAAGTAAGCCCTCTCTGAACTCCTTCCCTTATCCCTAACACTGAAGAGAGAGCCCCCTCTACCCCCCCCCCGTTTGCGGACTCATGCCCTCATGCTCCCCAAAGAACTAGATGGATGTTTGTTGCATCACAGACACATGTACAAACTCAGCTATCCCCAGAAATAGTTGGAACTGTCCTTAGCCGGCCATTTCCAGCCCCACCTGATAGGAAAGATATATTTGTATTACAGGGAAATCCTGCACAGTGAGGATCCTCTGCAGGGGTTGGAATCAGGAAGGTAGCCTGCGCGCAAAGCCTGGGTTTCTGTCTCAAGTCCAGTCACTGATTTACTAATGGAAAGTCCTACTGGGGATTACAGGGGACCTACCTCACTGGTTGTCCTGAGAAGTGAGTAAAAGAAAGTTTCTGAAAGCTTTCAGTACTGAATGCATCGATCAGACTGGCTTCAGACAAAACTGGGGCAATTAAGAAATATGATAAAATCTGAGAATGAGGAGGCAATGTCAGGTGAGGAGCATTATGGAGTGTGAGTATACCCTAAAAGGGGAAAAGTCGGGTTCATGRGCCCTGTGGTGAGTATATAAATGGAAAGATTGTTAGGGGGTGGCAGTGCCCACCTAGAGGAGAAGCAACCCAGAACAGCAATTCTACGAGTGCTCTGAGGGTAGAACATATCCCCATAGCCCTGTTCACTTCTTCCATCTTAAGATCGGACCTCACCCTTCATGGATGACGTGGCTTCAATTCCTTCCTCCCCAAGAACAGCCAGCCACAGGGTCCCATGTGGGGAGCAGAGAGGCAGCTCTGCAACGCGCGGCAGCTCCAAATCTCGTTTCCCTGGAAACTGGAAGAACTGTTGGAAGTTTGCACTGAGCTCTGCTCTCAAGCGTGGGCGCCACGATCTTTACGTACAAGGGCTCTCGGAGCCTCCTGGGCCACACGCCAAGCTCGCAGAGGTAGGGCTGTGCCTTTGCTTTCTGGCGAGTCATCCTTTACCAGGCTTTTTCAAATTCTGCTCCTCCTGCTAAAAATACAGAGGGGCAGGCTCGCCTTTTCTGAAGCTATAGCCCGAAGTGAAACCCACGCAAACGTCCGGGAGTCTTTGGAAGGCCTCCAGCTTCCCGGAAGGGTGGGCAAGAGCCCCCAAGCTGCCTCAGGCACATGGACGAGGCTTCCCCAGGCAATACAGCACTAGGTTTTGGGACGGTCTCTGACCTTAAGGTGCAAAAAAAAAGTAAAGTCCCTAGGCGTTTCCCTGACTTGAACCTGCTGTGGGAAAGGCCGGTGCGCAGGCGCGTTCTCTCCACCGCTCCCTCTTCCCAGCGCTCGCTCGCTCCCGGCTTCTCCCAGCCCCAGTTTAAGGCGCAGCCACGGCAACCCGCGGTTCCGAAGCTGCTGCGCAGGCGGCCTGAATCACCCACACCCAGGACTGCGGGCCAGGGCGAGGTTGCCAAAGGGAGGCCTCCAGTGGTCCAAGTCCAGATTTGGGCTACTACAGCATCCTCCCTTCTCGCGCACTCTAGCGCAGGCCGAATTTATTCACTTGAGTGTGAGGAATTTTTCTGCCAGATCTGAAAACGGAACTAGATTCAAAGCTGAACTCACCTGAGGTTCTCCTCAAGACTTACTTCATCCTGGCCTTGTTCCGTGGCTGGTCCTCAGAGAGAAATCTCAGGCCAGTTCTCCCGCATACCCTATTCACCCCAGCACCTAAAAAAAGGCAACGCCTTTTCCTGCACATTCACCACATCACACACACACACACACACCCCGCATACCTGGACATTGCATATACACTCTGTTCACCCTAAGCACATCTCGGAATGCACACCGCTCCCCGCCACAAAACACATATGTGCACACCACGCTCACATACCCCACGCTATCTATATACATTCTACGCATACCCTTCATACATGTACACAACACACACCCCTACATGCCAGTACTTCCCAAAAAACACACTTCGCCCTCCATCCCTGAATACCCTGCTCACTCTCCTCCATTCCTTCTAAACATATCCCCCTTCCCCATTTCTTCCTCCAGGCTCTCCCTCATACCTATTTATTGCTGAACCCCCACTAACTTCTTCGGTTTTCCCAGTCCAGTCAGGTGGGCGTGGAGACAAGCTGCCCGAAGGATTGGGAAAAGCAAACTCGGGGCACGCAGAGGTGGGAGGTCCTGGGGGTGGGGCCCAGGGGGTCCCAGGAGAAGGAGGCCTGGTAGCGTGGCGTTCCTAAGAAGGCGAGCTCCGGACAGCGGCATTGACAGGGGGAGGGCAAGAAGGTGGAGACTTAGCGAGGGCCCCCTCTCCTAGGGGAGTGCCGGAGGGGCGACCTGGGGGCTAGAGGTTCGGGAGAGGGCCGCGGAGGGTGGTGTCAAGGAGAGGCGCGCGGGGCCGCGGGTGGGGGGGCCGCGCGTCCGGGGATCGGCGCCGCGGTCTGGGGAGGGGGCGCGCGCACCTTGCGGTTTTCCGCGCCGGCTTGGTTCCCGGCGCGGGGTCGCGGCGGCGGCGGGAGGCGGAGGATGCGGGCTCCAGTGACAGCGGCGCGAGCCCGGGAGGACGCGGGAGGATGAAGAGGAGGCCGGCGGTCCGGCCGCGCGGCGCCGGGAGGAGGCGCAGGCGGCGGGGGCGGCGGCGGGCGGCGGCGGGCGCGCCGGGTGCGGGCCGGCTCCGGCGCGGAGGATGAAGTGGAGCGTCCGCGGGGCCTGCGCCGCGCTTTCCTCCTGCCTGCTGCTCGCCTGCGCGCTCAGCGCCGCCGCCGTCGGCCTCAAGTGCTTCTCACTAGGCTCTGAGCTGCGCGGGGAGCCGTTCCGGCTAGGGGCGGCCGCCGGAGCCTTTTACTCGGGGTTGCTGTTGGCAGCCGGCCTTTCTCTGCTCGGCGCCGCCCTGCTGTGCTGCGGGCCCCGGGAGGCGCCCCTCGCCGGGTCAGGGGCCGGGCCGGGCCCGGGACTCAGGGTCCCCGCATCTCCAGCGGGTGCTCCGGAGCCCTCTCCTGGAGAAACACCGGCGGCTGCTGGGCCCTCGGGACCGGTGAACAGCCAAAACCTGCTGCTCCTAGGCGTCCTGGTCTTCATGCTCGGGGTTCTCAGCGCCTTTGCCGGAGCAGTGATCGACGGCGACACAGTGTCCCTGGTGGAACGCAAGTACTCCCACTATTGCCTGCCCCCGCGCACGCCGGCCGCTGGCCCTGGCCAGGCCACTGGCTCTGTAGCCCCAGGCACTAGCACGCAGCGCTCCCGCAGCAACCTGGACAGCAACACGACCGCCAAATGCCGCCAGTTGAAGGACTACCAGCGCGGCCTGGTGCTCTCCACTGTATTCAACTCGCTCGAGTGCCTGCTGGGCCTGCTCAGCCTCCTCCTGGTCAAGAACTACAAGTCGTCGCAGGCCCGGCGTGGCCGCCGGGGCCGGCGGAGGGCAAGCCGTTCTTTGGCGCGGCCGCGGGGTGGACCCGGGCTCCGCGCTCAGCCGCTAACCTCCCGGACCCGGCGCGGCCGCCGGGGCAAAAGGGGGCGGCGGCTGCAGCCACGGCCCAGCGAGGCCTCCATCCTATCCCCGGAGGAGTCCGACTTCACCACCCCAGGAGATTGCGCGAGCTTCGCAGCGCACCACGCTGTGTCCTACATCAACGTGGGCGTCTTCCACGCGTTTGACGAGGCGGGCGTGGAGGTGTGCTGTGGCGGGCACCCGTCGGTGGAACTGCCAGGGTATGCGCCCTCGGACCCCGACCTCAACGCCTCCTACCCCTATTGCTGCCGGCCGCCTTGTGAGATGGCGCGCCCTTGGGAGCCTAGCCGAGCCTGCTGAGTTCAGGCCCGATCCCCCACAAGACACCCAAGAGGGCAGCAGTCAGGCTTTGCTTGGTGTTGTGCCTGCTTGGGGCTTGGCACTTATTCTGGCCCGGCCTTGTGATATCTGCCAGACTCTAGGACCCTAAATGGTATTCTCCTTTCTGTGTGAGGAGGTGTCTCCCTTCTGTGTCATTCATATCCGGACTCCATTTAAAGTTTACAATAAATGTTTGGGGTGGGCTCACCGATCACACTTCTCTTAGGCAAGTCCATACCCCAGGACTSTGCTTGGAGGTCCTGGGTCGAATGGGCAAGAACAGAACGCCTACCAAAGGTGATTTCGGGTAGAGGACCTCTGCTGAGAGTGCAAAGCAGTTGGAACTGTAGGAACAGAAGTAAAGAAAAACCAACAGCAACACTTTGTACCCGGATGTGCCTGCTTCTGTCGACACTTTCTTACTGTAAAGCTCTCCATAAACAGTGAAAATGTTTGGTAAATTTATTGCAATTTGACATTGGTGAGTTCCTTTATTAAAATGATTGCTATGTTATTGGAGAATGTCCATCGGCTTGGAATTGGAGGATGTCTACATGCAAATCAGCATGGGGGAGAGTGGCTGAATTGGGACAGATAAATGCTGAGTTAGAACAGCTGTGTTCTGCTAGCTGGTTGACTAGGTCCAACCTGTCTGAGCTAACAGCTGTGTGGAGAGACACTAATGCCAGAACCCAGCATTTCAGTTTTTGGAAACTGGTTGTGTGGTTTCTACTGCAAAGCAGTAGGCTTTATTTTTGGTTAATACATATGAACAGTTTAATCCTATTTTAAAAAAAAATCAAAGTCTTAGTTTTTCTGAAAAATAATTTTCCTGTTAATAATCTGGTGATTTTAACTTATATAGCATTTCATTTAAATACACCACTCTAATAGCCTTAATGAATGTGAAGGACATACCTTTAAGTGAGTATAATATGCGTGTAACCATTTACACACAATATGAAATGAGTTCTATATGACTGAAGTGTCTCCATCCTTTTGGTGGGCTGGCTGGGAGCCAAGTAGGCTTTGGGAAAAGGTGATCTGACCTCCATGTGCCTGGACTAGTGAGACCAGGCAGGTAGTGACTCACAGACTAGCTGGGAGCAAAGCTCTGACCCAAAAGGCACTCCTTTTATATGGAGGAGGGGGAACAGTTCCTCTGCATGTGAAAATACCCATGTATCAAGCACCACAGGCTAAAGGAAATCCTGAGGAGTGTCTTCAGTGTGCAAAAGGCTACTTCTGTGAAGAGGAGGCACAGTTCCCAGTCACAGGCTGTGTGATAAGGCCTTAATTCCCAAATGCCCTGCCCAGAGCTCTGCTGTATCCCTGGTGACTGTAAGCATCCTACCCCAGTTATAACCTGGCTAGTGTCCTGCTACAGCTAGGACAGTAGAGGAGGAGGGTGCCCAATCCCATTTCCATGAAGATCAGTGAGGTCTGATACCAGCCATGGGCCAAGCTATGGTGGTGAGAACTGGTTTTACCTCTGCTTAGACATTTCCTTTGAGACCTGAGGATCTGATCAAAGCGTCAACAAGTTCAGTACTGGCAGCTGTATTTAAAGCCACCCAAAAGGAAGCCATCACTCGTGGCTAGCTCTTTCCAGTTCTTACCTGTATCAGACCTTTGATCTCTTGGGGCAAGGAGAGGGACAAGGCTAAACCTCCTGCGGTTGTCAGTTCGGTCCAGCTCTCCTGCTTAAGCAGGAATGTTGCAAACTGACTTAAGATGCTTTCTCTTATATACCCAAATCCAAACATGTGATATTGATGGACATTTACAACTGAGAGCAGAGACCTCACAGGTGGCTACTGGCCATTCTCCTGGGTCCACTCAAAAGCTTTGTGGATGAGCACAAGCAGCCTAGATGGAGTGGGTCTATGGGCTGCATAGATGCACCAAGTCCAAATTGGTCCTTTATCCCCCACCCACCCCCGAGACATTTAGTCATGCACATTTTACATAGCTCTAAATCTTAGATGCCTCATGAGTCTTTTAAATTGTGAATTAAGGACAGTAGCCTCTCTACATTTCGGATTTGGGGTGGGGGGAGGGTCAGAAGTTTTGTAGAGAGGACTTGGGTGGGCAAACCCAGATACCAGGGAAGGCAGGCATTATGACATTTGTGTATACTGTCAGACCAAGGCAACGGGGAACCAGGGTTAGTGGGGTATGGGAGGTGAGGGCTTCCCCTAGACTTGGGCAAATAAGTCTCTCAAGACAAGAATTAGATGAATGTTTCAAGATTTGTTGTTCCTAACTCCCAAGTACATAAATATCGATAGCTCCACTTTTCCAAGGTGGATATGAGATATGTGGGGCAGCAAAGTTTCACTTTCAAAGTTTACTGGAGAAAAGGAAACCTTGTTACTGTTCTTGTTAGAAGTCAGTTTCCTGTAAAGAGCGGTTCTTAGGGAACCTGGTGTGGAGAGAGGGTCTGAGGCCGTTACCACCTCACTTTGCATTCCAACTCACAGCAGTTTTATCCATGTCCTCTCTTCTTTAATGAAGTTTTAATTCATTGTCCAAAGCTAATTCTTTGTGTTACTTGGAAAATAAGCCACTTCCTGGCCTTTCTTCCAAATTAGACACAAACATATCTTAGTGTTTTTACATGCTAAGTATTAGTTGTAAGGCATTGTTTGTGCAGCAGGAGAAGCTCACGGTCCTTAGGGCTGAGGGTTTAGTTTTAAGAGTCTAAGACATGGCATGGACTTGGGCCGATGTCAAACAAGTCATGTTTTATTACAGAATCAGTGGACACTGGTGCCTGGGTTTTTAATGCATTGCCTCAGAAGGATGTTCTGTTCTGGGTGACATGAAGTAATACTACACAGCTGAGCCTTTGGATGAAAATTCAGTTAAGCAATCATTTAACAACCATTTAACCAGCCAAATGATTGGTCGTGAATTTCAAAGTGTTGATGCCTAAGAACCTGAGGCAGTAAAGGAGGAAACTTGGAATCCATATGCACACGTGCATATGTATATGCATGTATACACCAGGATGCACATACCACACAACAGACCATGAGTAACTTTGCATACAGTAACATGTACATAAGTTTATGCTCACTAGGGAATGCACATACACATGTGCATATCTGCATGAACATGCACATATAGCCTCTTGCATGTTTGAGGGCCAGGCCAAAAACTGAAGTCTGCAGTATCAGAGACAGAGTGGAATCCATTCTTGGCTTTGTGGGTCCCTGGTCTTGTATTTCTCTCTCTGCTACAGTATTATGTCATAGGATGAACATGCAGGAACCTCTGAGGCCATAGCTAAGTGGGAACAGGCAAACAGAGAAGACCATCTCCAGGGTCCAGGCATCTCAATGGGTTCATGGTGGGATGTTCTGGGACCTGGGCAAGGGTTAGACTATCAGGCTGAATTCCCAGCCTCAAAGCCTGCTACATGCAACTCCAGTGATGGCCACTTGACACCTCCTTGTGAAGATGGCCTCATCCTATAGTATTCCCAACTATTTCTTCTCACTATGATCTCAGAGAAGAGTAGTAAATGGCAGACCTTATGAACAATAAACATGTATAGTTAAGAACTAGAACCTGYTTCACCTGAGAGTCTGCTGCAGTCTCATGTCAACAGGTACAATTTCCAAGGGCCCAGTGTCCCTGCTTGGTTTACTGCATAATCAAAGGGGGAGATCTCAAAAGGGAGAAAGAAATGAATTTAGGACAACAGCAAGCAGCTATCCTTATTTTCTCAAAATTGAATTCTGAGCAACTCCTGGGATAAAGAGGAGATGCCTGGTGATTCTGTTGCTAAACTTCCTTCCCAGAGAAAGACTTAAACCAATGTCTCCTCCTCCTAAGGTCCCAACAACAAACAGGTATGATTTACTAGAGCTCACTTTGAGGAACCAGAGTTTATTGAGCTTATAAAGCATAGGTGAAAAGTATGGTGCTCCCCACCAAAAGCCACTCTCCCCCTCTCCCCCCACCCCCATTGTAACGTGTTGACTCAGCAGGGACGCCAGTGTTCCCATAGTTACACAGGTGCAATTAAGGCAGTATGGAGTAACTTAGCAGAGTCAACAAACTTCCAAAGATGCAAGTTGTCTGGCTAGGAGGAGAGTCAAGGACAGCAGTCCTATGGCAGATATGTTCAACACAGTATTCTTAGTCTCTGTGCTTTATATTTTATACTTGTGGCTTTCTCTCAGAGAATTTCTGATCTTGTAATATTTCACTTTATTGGCCATTGATCCTCAATGGAATGTCACTGTTGGATCAATAAAATCTCTTTTAAAACACAGGATACTTCACAAAATTTATACTTTTTGGCCATTTTCTTGTTCATGGCCAACTATGGTGAGGAAAGGAGTTAGATAAGGAGTCAGAAGGGCATAGACAGGCTCTTCCGGGCCTTCGTTGGGCCTTCTTACAGTAAGGAGCAGGGCAGGCAGGCCTCCTGTTCTTCAGGCCTCCAGGTTCCAGGGAACCTCTGTGATAATCCTGTTCCTGCTGAGGCCCCTCCAGGCTGAACTTTTCCTTTGAAGTAGTTTCTGAGTCACCTAGGGAACCTCTTCCATCACTGTTTTTTCTTTTCTTTCTTTCTTTTTTTTCTTTCTGGTGTTTTGAGACATAACTTCTCTGTGTAGCTTTGGCTGTCCTGGAGCTTGCTCTGTAGAACAGAGGTTGGTCTTAAACTCACAGAGGTTGGTCTTAAACTCACAGAGACCAGCCTGGCTCTGCCTCCCAAGTACTCAGATTAAAGATGTGTACCACCAACTGCGCAGGATTCATCTCTACTCTTGATGCAACATCTTCCTGAAACTTTGTTATGTCGTGTTGCTTTACTCAGAAAAGGTCCAGAAGGAAAGGAACATCTTGACTGTGGTTTGACCAGGGGTGGGGAAGAGCTGATGCAGGTTTTTCAATGGGGAATCCAATGACTCAATAGCTGTGAGGATCTACAATGACATTCCTGGCAAATAAAGGGCCTGTAGTGTATATGAGAGAAGGCCATGTCTGTTATCAGATGTAGGCATCTGGGTTAAAGGGGAATCACAGCATCTGGGGACTGAGGAATGGATAGAGATAGTGGGTTGTTGCTAAGGCTGAGGCTGAGCCCTGATGGCATTTCAAGAGGTCCATTTTTACTTTTCTCTATGAGGGGGGCATGCATTTAAGGGAGGAGGGGAGATGACATGGTGAGAGCAGAAATGTGAATAGGAGGAAGGAAGGGCTTTGTGAATGATGCAGTGTACTGACCACGCTGCTTCTGGTGTTTCAGGCCATTTATACCACATGTCCTTTGAGGACCACCATGACCCAGCCTTCCTTGGCTTCCTTACCTAAGTCACATTCCTATAGCCAGGAATGCAAGCCATCTGTGTCTGGCTCCTCCTCCATTGCCCCTTGTTCAACTCAGAGTATCTTTTCATGCTCTTCATCTAGGAAACATGAACATTTTGCTCAAAGTCAGTCTAAGCATGCCCCTAGAGAGCTGTTATGTCCCCATGCTCACCTGTACCCCAGCCTAGAGTGCTCACAGCAGTTAGCACCTCATAGGCAGAAATGGTGGAGACCCTTGCCTGATATTTGACCAGCCCTGAACCAGAGGTAGGCCTGGCCTCCTCTGTTCTGCATGAGCAGAACTGGCCATGTATCTAGAATATTCCCAATAACTGGCATATGACAGATTCCACACAATAGCATGCCTATAATAGCATCTAGGAGGTAGAATGTGCACTAGGATATGGGTGTTGGAGGAATGGGTGGGGCTAGTGAATGGAGTTAGTGGACTAACACTGACAAGGAATGGACATCCTGATGCTCTCAAGTGCTTAATGGACTTGGGGATTTTTATTGCTGGTAGCATCCACTTCTATTCCTTCATGGAGGGCACTTGTGGGGTACTTACTGTGTGCAGATTCAGTGTTGGTGTGGGAGTGTTGAGATGACTAAGGTCAGGACAGGAAACAGACATCTGCTTTCAGCCCTGTGGAACTGGACCAAGTGCCTCCATAGGAAGCATTCTTCCCTCCGGTAGCAGAACCAGCCAGCTTCTGAGATCTCGGGTACAGACAGGAAGGAAATTGTCCCAGCTTTGAGCAACAAGGCCAAGCACCCAGTAGGTCATGTGTGCTCACAGATCTGAAAAGTCATGCCATGTGAATAGCCTGAAGAAAAAGATGAAATGGTAAAAGCAATTGCAGAAGGGAGAAAGTTTTCTGAAAACTTCTTACAATTGTCTTATTTGCAATTTTGTGTAARACAGCCACAAATAACAGAGTACTTTTACAGCTTGGGCTGGCACTTACCACTCCTCTTTCTAGAGGGGCTGTCCTACACAGCCTTCAGAGGGCCTTGTCTGGATAAGAGACTTGTTTCCAGTAGCCACAGGCCAGGGGTTCCTAGAGCATCTATGGAAGAGGTGATATTAAATTCCTTAGCTCTCTCTGCTTGCTCTATCAGGATCTTCCGAACACTGCCTCCCAAACTGTTTTTCCTAGGATTTTGGAAGGTCTTCCCTCCTGCTTACTCCAGTCTCTGCCCAGCAGAGGTCGTCTTTGAATTCCCACATCCTCAGTTTCCCTTTGCAGCAGCACTCCCACACTGTACCCCACAACCCATCCTTCCATACTAACAGGAACTACCCTGGAGGAGGGTCTGCGGGGGCCTGCCCATGACAGCCCCTCCTGCTTTTTAAAGTGTAATTCAGGTTATTTTTTCCTTAAATGCGTGACTTTGCCTCTCCCACACTGAAGCTCAGCTGYCACTGTGCAGCCGCCTACTCACGATGCTGCAGGATGGCGGCAAGCTCAGAGCTCTTGTGCTCCCACCTTGAACCACCTCAAGGTTCTCTGGAGATAAAAGCATGTCTGGGCTGAAATGGTCACGCCTTTGTTACTTATCACCTGATCAAGGTGTAGATCTAGCAGGAGGCCTTGTATCAGGTCAAGGCTAATTAGTCTTAAAGACATATATAGGTGGTGGGGTTGTGTGAACAGGTCTTCATCCTAAAAACAGCCACTTTCAAGTGGGAAGAACAGCCTGAGATGTCTGAACTCAGATTAGAGCTGTCTGCTCCCTCCAGAAACACAGTGGAGGGTCAGTGGTCTTCCTGGGGCCTGGGCCAAGGTAGGACTCAAGCTTGTCTTTGTATGGCATGTGTAGGAGTTTTAAGCCCAGATTACAGGTAGACAGTAGGTCTGCCTTGACTATTCTTGAAGACAGATGTCCAGCTGTCTGCTCGGCACTTGTCCAAGGTCCCTCAAGCCTCTAAATGTACCCTTCTCTAAAATTACATACCTACCCTTTTCCAATGAGGAGCTCACCTACCCCAAAACCCCTTTCAGGAAGCTTGACACCCCTGTTGCACACTTCTGATTGTCACCAGCAGCTGTCGCCAGCTCAGTCTAGACAGACCATCGAGGCCTGGATAGTGTTGAGAGTCAGTCTCTGAGACTAGAACAACCTCTTTCTACATCTTGCACTGAAAATTAGGACAAATTTGGAGCATATTATACTATAAATACACCTATTGAGTCCTATTTACACAGTCATAAAAATTACTGCACAAAAATTTTAAACTAAAAAAAAAAAAAAAAAGGAAGAAGGAAGACCAAATTGTGGGTACTTCAGTCCTTTTTAGAAAGGGAAACAAAATTGTAGAGAGCCTTATTGGGGTGCCATGCCACTTGGCAGGAACTTGACATCGACCAAGGTGAAGTTCCTCTCCCAGCCTTTGAACAGGAACTCCTGAGTTAGCCATAACCCCCTCCACCTAGGGTGGAGTGCTCAGACCAAGGTGAAGCCCATTGTTCTTCAAGGACTTGCAGTTTCCTGAGAAACACTAGCCACCTGCAGAGCAACTGAACCAGTTCTGTGAAGAAGTTTCCAGCCTTTGGGGGAAGGGTTCCCCCCCACCTATATATTTGGAGTCCTCCATTAAACCTTGAGACCTTGAACAGCAGGTGTTGTCTTGGTCTCTTTTTGCTGCCTTCCCATACATCCCCAGCTTCCCTTCCAGGTAACCTGTTCGATGTAACTGCGGGAAGTTACACAAAATACTCACAGGAGCAAATATTGAGACAAAGTGTAGAGCAGAGACTGAAGGAAAGGCCATCCAGAGACTGTCCCACCTGGGGCCTCATCCAAGATACAGTCACCAAACTCCGACACTATTGTGGATGCTAAGAAAGGCTTGCTGAAAGGAACCTGATATAGCTGTCTCCTAAGAGGCCCTGCCAGAGCCTTACAAATATAGAGTTGGATGCTCACAGCCAACCATTGCACTGTGTGCAGTGTCTCCAATGGAGGAGTTTGAGAAAGGACTGAAGGAGTTGAAGGGGTTTGCAACCCCATAAAAGAACAACAATATCAACCAACCAGACCCCCCAGAGCTCCCAGGGACTAAGCCACCAACCAAGGAGTACACATGGCTCCGGCTACATATGTAGCAGAGGATGGCCTTGTCAGGCATCAATGAGAGGACAGGTCCTTGGTCCTATGAAGGTTGGATAGATGTCCCAGTGTAGGGAAATCGAGGGTGGGGAAGCAGAAKTGGGTGGGTGGGTGGAGGAACACCCTCATAGAGGCAGAGGGAGGGGGATGGAATGAGAGTTTCCAGGAGCAGAAGAACTAGGTAAGGGGGTAATACTTGAAATGTAAATAAAAAAAATAAATATGAATTCTCTAAAGAAATTCTCATATTGATGGGAAAGAGCTGGTGGTGATTATTTTACAGCTATGTAAGAGTTATGGTAAACATATATTCAGATGTCTAGTTTAAAATCATGTAATAGTAAAGAAACATAATAAAACCTCTCAAAAGAAACAAATCAAAAAATGAAGAAGAAAAAGTTAAATGTTGGTTTTAAATTACTTCCTTCATCTTAGTGCACCTTTCTTTTATTTATTTCTTTTATTCCTACATAAACTTACAGGAATATCTAGAGCTCTTCTGTAATTCCCTCTGATCCTTCGAGATACAGATTACCTGAACCTGGTGGGTCATCCCTGTCTTAGTTACCTTTTTATTACTGTGAAGATACAGTATGGCCAAGGCAACTTAAAGAAAGTGTATTAGAAAGCCCAGTAGAGGACTTTACAGTCTCAGATGGTGAGTCCATAACTATCATGGTGGGGAGCATGAGAGTATGCAGTCAGGAAGTCATGGCACTAGAGTAGTAGCTGAGAGCTCACACCACATCTGCAAGAGTGAAGTTAACAGGACACCTCCTCCAACAAGGCCACACCTCCTAATCCTTCCCAAACAGTTCCATCAACTGGTAACAAAGTATTCAAACACATGAGCCTACCACTGTAGTGGTTTGACAAAGAATGGCCCTCCTAGGTTCATATATTTGAATGCTTAGTTACCAGGGAGTGGAACTCTTTGATAGGTTTCAAAAGCCCATACCAGGCCCAGGTTCTTGCTCTGCCCACAGATTAGGATGTGGCTCTCAGCTATGTCTCCAGTATCATGCCTGTCATGACTGCTGCCATGCTCCCTGCCATAATATTGGGCTAATCCTCCAAAACTCTAAGCTAGTCCCCAATTAAATGCTTCCTTTTATAAGAGTTGTTTCATAGTGTCTCTTTGCAGCAATAGAACAGTGATTAAGGATGCTTTTGGGTGGTACAAACTTGAATATGTTCCCATATGCAGTATGCTGTATTCTTTTGCACACTTAAAAGTTTTTACATAGACTGGCAGTGGTGGCACATGCCTTTAATCCCAACACTTGGGAGGCAGAGGTAGGCAGATTTCTGAGTTTGAAGCTAGCCTGGTCTACAGAGTGAGTTCCAGTACAACCCTGTCTTTAAAAAAAAAACCCAACAACCCCACCCCCCAAAACCCAAAAAGTTTTACATAAACATACTATATTTAGTTTTTGTGAATATGCTTTTTTGTTCTCATCATATTTCTGAGATTCACGTCTGACAATATTAAACCTGGCTCACTTACCCTGACATTCTATTCCATTGTATAGGTAAGCAAGAGCCCATTATGATTCCTCCACTGAAGTGTTTATATCTCTCTTTTCACTATTAGAGTCAGTGGTGTAGGAAAAGCTCTTTCATCTGCTGCTGCTGTTTAGCTATAGCTTGAGTGCATCCTCTGAAGGTTCATATGTTAGAAGCTTTGTTCCCAAAATAGTAGTATTAAAATGGTGGTGAAACTTTTTAAGAGGCAGGCTTATTGCAGGATAAAGAGGTCAATGGAATTTGCCCTTGGAAAGGATTAATGCTGGTCTTGAAGAATGAATTAGTTCCCACAAGAGTTAGGTATCATTAAAGAGCCAAAGTGGTTCCTCTGTGCTATGTGCTTCCTGTCTCACTCTCTGCACTCCCACTATTTTAAGGCCATYTGCAAGGAGCCTCACAAGAGATGAGAARCTGGTACCATGCCCTTGAACTTTCATGACAAGGCTAAATAAAACCCTTTTCTTTGTAAACTGCTTAGGCTCAGGGTTTTAAATTGTGTGTATATGTCTGTGCCTGCATAAACCGCATGCATGCTAGTGCCTGTGGAATCCAGCAGAGGGTGTTAGATTTCCTGGAATTGAGTTATAGACAATTGTGAAGCCACTAATGTGGGTGTTAGGAGTTGAACATAGTTCCTTATAAGAGGCTGTAAATGTTCTTACCTACTGAGTCATCTCTTGAGGCCCGGTACTTTGTCATAGCAGCTGAAAATAGACTAATACACTTGCCTTACAGATGGTCTGTCAGAAACCCTGGTAAAATAGACTAGGGCTTGGCATTTGTACCAGAAGTGGGATAATGTTTGGGACTTAGCTGCCAACCTGTGGGATCTGATGGTCTCTAAGTAGTGTCAGTCGAGCTGAATCAGAGGACACTCTGCTGATGTCTGCTGCACAAGTGATTGCTTGCTTGGGGGTGTAGGTAAAATAATCTATACAGCTGGGCTCACAGAAGCATTGAGTTTTATGAGAGAAACCAAGTTTGATTTCCTTCTGCATCTCAGAATAGGGAACACAAGCTAACATGCTCAGTGAGGCTAGCACTATCTGCATAGCAAAGCATGATGAATACATCACAAGAAAAACTACACATGTACAACTCATAAACACAAAAATCTTTTCTTTTTATGTGTATTTGTATGATGTATGTGTGCATATGCATGTATGTGTTCATGTGTGGGCACGCATGGGCATACACATGTGGAAGTCTGAAGTTGATGCTGGGAATCTTCAATCACTCTACCTTCTTCTTTGAGGTGGGGTCTTGCAAGACAGTTTGCTTTAAAGATTTCTTGCCTCTTTACAAGGATGAAATTGCAGGCAGACTGCCATGCCCACCTGGCATTTACACAGGTTCTGGGATCCGAACTCTGATTCTCTCTCTCTTTTTTCTTTCTTTCTTTCTTTCTTTCTTTCTTTCTTTTTTTTTTTTTTTTTTTTTTTTTTTTTTTTTTTTTTTTTTTTTGGCAAGAGCTTTTACCACTGAACCATCTTCCTAACCCCAAATGCAAAAATCCTTAACAGAATACAGGCAGACCCTTGAAATGAATGCACTAATTCGTGTGTAACTAATGCCAATTAAATGGAAATTTATCAAATTGCTTCAAGGGGCATTTAAAATAATCCTAACTCAAAAAGAAGGTATAAAAGATGCTGTAGATAATCACTGTGATTTGGATGTGGTTAGTGTCTCTCACAGTTTTATGCATTAGAAGTGTGGTCCTTGGGATGTGACTTTTAAGAGGTGAGGCTAGTGTACAATCATTCAGAGCTGCCTATGATTAAAGGGATTAATGTTTGTCTTGCATAGTGATCTATCAAGACTTCTTTTTTGCTTTGCCATGGGACCTCTTCCTTTTGTATCCCCACTCACTCATCTGCCATATTGTGATACAGTCATGAAGTCCTTATCAGATGATGTTAGTATCATGCTCCTGGGTCTGCAAAACTGAGCAAATAAACCATTTTTCTACAAAAAA